>JAVJIF010005275.1:200000-229169 GCA_038442645.1 Agave tequilana | reverse complement strand
TGATAGTCTGAGCGTATTTCTCGTTTTCCAGAATTTCACGCTATTTTTCAGTGACTTAGGCGAGTACATTTTCTGTGTTGCTAATGCTTTGCTATCACCGTTACATGCTTAGTAATTGCCACTGTAACTTTTATTAATAATACACCGATATACAGTTGATATAGGATATTTGCATCAGTACTTGCCATGCTATATTGACATATGATATCTGATGCCGGTACCTGCCATACTATACTTAACAAATATCCAACACCGTACCTACCATGCTTACTGACACTGATACCCGAACCGGTACTTGTCATGCTATATTTGACATATGATACCTGACACCGGTACTTGCCATGCTATATTGACACATGATACCCGACATCGGTACTTGCCATGTTTTATTTAAACATATGATATCTGACACCGGTATCTCCCATGCTATATTTGACACATGATATTTGACACTAGTACTTGTCATGCTGTACTTGACACTTGATACCCACACCGGTACCTGCCATGCTATATTGACACATGATATCTGACACGATACTTGCCATGCTATATTTGACATATGATATCTGATACCGGTACCTGTCATGCTATATTTGACACATGATATCCGATACTGGTACTTGCCATGCTATATTTGATATATGATATTTGCACCGGTACTTGCCATGCTATATTTGACATATGATATCCGACACCGGTAATTCCATGCTATATTTGACACATGATATCCGACACCGGTACATGCCATGCTTATTTAACACATAATATCTGACACTGGTACTTACCATGCTATATTTGACATATGATACCTGACACCGGTACTTGCCATGCTATATTTGATATATGATATCTGACACCGGTACTTGTCATGCTATACTTGACACATGATTAGACACCTGTATTACATGACATATTCATGATTATCACTGTTATAGAGACTTGGCATGATTATATACTGTTACCAGATATTTGGTACTCCTGAACTCCTGTACTCTTGAACTCCTGTATCCTCTGTGCTCATGTCCCCTACACTGTTACTCTTGTAATAGCACAGTTATCTGGCGTCTGATAGAGCAGGCCTGGTGTCGAGATGACGAGGATGTATCCTACAATCGTACTAGCGTCGGCGGTTCCTGAATGGAAACTAAGTACCACACGGAGTAAAGTGCCACACCACACACGTAGGGGGCCACCTCTTGAATCTGTGGGGGTCACCTCTAGAATTCATTCCCCACACAGAGCAAAGTGCCACACAGAGAAAAGTGCCACACACACACGTGATGGGGGCCACCTCTTTAATCTGGGGGCCTGTATCAACCCTCAGAGCAAAGTGCCACATGGAGCAAAGTGCCATACCACACACGTGGTGGGGGCCACCTCTTGAATCTGTAGGGCTACTTCCTCCCTTCTGCCTGTGCCGCCCGGTGTTAGCGTGATAAGCATTCTCAGTGCTTATTAACATACACACACATACATGTATAATGATAACTCATAGAGCACGTGTTATTTAGTCTCTCCCCTATTCGAATAATGGTATCCGCGTATCGGAGTTCGGATGAGTTCTATTGGAAGTGCGGGCTCCAGCATGAACTGTCGGTGTTGTAAGACGCGGTGGGAAAGGGACAAGAATAACATAAGAACATAACAATCAAACTGTAATAATATTAGGAACGTGGGATATTTGGTCTCTCTTTGTTCAGGTCTTGGTACTCACGTATCAGACCCGGATAAGTTCTACAGAGTGTGAACTCTAGTATGGACTATCAGTGATGTGAGGCGCTGGTAGGGAGGTGATTGAAATATCAGACGGTACTGATTATTATTATTGAATAAATTAAAATGTAACACCTTTATATTCTCCAGTTATAGTGTTAAGCTATGAGTTGGACACCCTGTTTTATAAACATGACCTCTGTGATACCATGATTACTTCAGACGCTTTAGTTCTATTACCCTGAGGGCAACGCAAGTTGTATGAACTCAGATGATAGTGACATCGGATATGTAGTATATAGATGAGGGTTTCCTTGTTTGGATTATCCCCTCGATGTATCAGCCCCATGAATCCATAATCTGAGCTTATACAACTAGTTTTGTCCATACTTATATTTATCACATGTTTAGTGTATTTATCACATGTTTAATATATTTGTCGCATGATTATGTGTACCTATGCTCTCTATACCATTTTCCATGCATGTTTTTTAATTCAGATTTATTGATATACATGTATTTATTTGATCTCGAATTTACTGTCATTTCCTTTATGTTACTTGTCATTTCTTGTACCTGCATGCCTGGACCACATCACTTGATCATATACACGTGTGCCTGTTATGCACGCCATTTGGCTTTATTATATGTACTCGCTGGGGTTGCTAACAACCTGTATCCTCATGTATAGATTCTAGAGTCTAGACCGTGGCGGCCGTGCTGTACCTGATCAGAGTGGCACAGTGGGAGCGTGGATTAGCAGTTGCCTATCTGGATCCTCCTTCTCCAGCCTCTCCTTAATCAGCTCGCGAGATTCTCATCTGTTACTTGTGAGTACTTTCCCGAATTCATATTGTACATCCTGCTTTTGTGCTTCATATTGACCTTATATTCTTGAGATATTATATCATGCCTTGTGATAATTGTGTACTTGTGTTTTATTGCTGGAATGTATTACCACTGTGCTTCCGTACTCTGATTCTTGCATGTACTAATGTTCAGCGTATATACGTAAGGGTATTTCGACCTGCGTATATACGTCACAGTAATGTCTCCGTACCCACCAGATCAGGGCATTACATACTCTGAAGAACTTCTAGGAGTTTTAGAATCTTCAGAAGACCCTAAAGTTTTAATACTTTCTCGCACTTTTTACAAAGATTATCATGTCAAGTGACCCAAAAGTCTCTGGCATCCTTGTGCCTCATCCTGATGGATGACACTTTCTTTCAAAAGAAACTTTCTTCAGGTAGGAAATGGCTTGCACCATTGTCGCATATGGCTAGATATTGTCTTCTTAAAGCTTTGTTATTGCTGACCATGAAGAGACACTGTCTCTAAATTCTTTCTGAAGCTTCCAAAGCTTCTTGAAATGGACAATCGACTTAGGATTCATGAGTCCCAGCTTGATTTGCAAACACGACTCAAATGTTAACTGGTAGAACGTGGATTTGGTGACTTCTGAATCCCGATCTTTTGATGCGATTTTTATGCCCTAACGAGTTAGCATTTGAGATTTTAGACACGAGCATAGCGAACTTCGTATCCTGAGATCTTAAACACGGGTCTCGTTCATAAAATTCGCATTTGAGCTTGCAGACTTAGAAAATTTTCTAAGTCTAGAGTTTAGACGCGGGCTTCACTAGATTCCCGCGTTTCAACCATTAGACGCGGGTATCATATTGAGCCTGGCACCCAAGCATCTTGCCGTGTTTTCTGTCTTTGTGAAATTAACTCCCGAGTTTTTTTTTCTTTTTTCAGGCCACGACTATATCGACGGTGCTAACTCCACTGTCTTCTTCAGCCTGTGGAAGGCGGTTGCATTCACTAAAGCGAACAAGTTCACTCGATCGGCAACCATTCAGGAAGTCAGATCTTCTCTTCGAAGATGGCATCAAAACGGGAGAGGGAGATTAGTATGGTCTCAGATCCTCCCTTCACCTATCTTGTTCAAGGAAGTGACTACAATGAGCATGATGCATTTGAAAGTCATGGGAAAGGGGATGTCACCAGTAAGGTCTCAGTTCTCCCATCACCAATCTTGTTCAAAGAAGTGACAGTGACGAAGAACCCAAGCTCATTGGATGACTTTTTGGTGGCAAGATCTTCCATTAAGTGAAGGATTACGGCCTTGTGAGGGAGGAAGACCTTCACACCAGTTACCAGATGGAATCAGAATGTTTCATTGCATTTTGACCTCAAGAAACGCTAATGTTCTTAAGAGGAGAGAAAGTTGACCCACTGTTTCGGGCTACCGTCAACAAGGCATGCTTAAGGGATCTCCAATATTTCAAGGAGTGAGTACAATCTCTCGCTGAATAAGAGTGACTCTTTGTACTCCTTTTTGTAACACTTCTATCTTATTGAATAAGAGATGTTTATTTCACTTTTAATTTTGATATAAATAAAATTGATAAATTTTCCTTCTTTTGTTTTAAAAATCAGACAAATGAAAGTGATTGCTTTTAACTTGCTAGAGGTGATGATTAATATAACAACTCAAAGTTTAAAAAATTCATTTAAGGAATTTAAAAAGATTGCTGTCAGAGGTGTGATGTTAACTTGACAGAAGTTGAATTCATGTTTTGAACGAATTTTGTGGACTTGTTATCCTATTTGAGAGAATAACAAGTGGAGTTAAATCCATGAGGGATTTATGAAAATTTTTACCGTCAAAGGTGTAATGTTAACGTGATGGATTGGGATTTGTGATTGAAAGTAAATTGAATTGTCAGAGGTGTGATATTAACTTGATAAGAAAATGAATGCTAGAGGTGTGATATTAACTTAGCATTTCTGAAATCTCATTTTCATTGAGAAAATTGAGAAGATTGCTGTCGTAGGTTTAATATTAACTTAACAGCGAGGTGAATGCTAGAGGTGTGATATTAACTTAGCATTTGACATCTCGGCTTCGATAAGAAAGCTTGAGGGAGAATCATTATCATAGGTATAGTATTAACTTAACAATGAAATGATGCTAGAGGTGTGATATTTAACTTAGCATCGAACGTCTCATTTTTGGTGGAAAATTCGAGAGGATCACTATCATAAGTATAGTATTAACTTAATAGGGATTTATATTACGATACGAAAAATTTTGGTCAGAGGTGTAGTATTAACTTGACCGAAAGATTCTGCTATTTGAGCAATTTTGTAGACTTGCCATCCTATGAAGAGGATTGACAAGTTAAAATTTTATCACCTGGGGATATTGAAAGGAGTTACTGTTAGAGGTGTAATGTTAACTTAACAGTGGGGTATGCCAAAGATATAATATTAACTTGACACATTTGATTTGTAATTATTTCACTGAAAAAATAATTACAACTTCTTTCAAGGTCTTACCATTACATGGGCGAGAATTGGTAAGGGATTTTGGAGGGAAAAGTGGGGATCAGGTCCCTCAAGAGTTTTAGCAAACCATCAGCTATCAATGGATTTGGTTTGCCTTTATCAACTACCGTTTGAGTTGGGTTAATTATGCTATTTCCCTCAATATGTTGAGTTGTCAAGGATTTTCTGTTGGACTTAAATGCCAACTACTTCCTCTATCTTTTAGCCATCGGAGGCATAGAATGTAATGTAGATGTACTAGAGAAGAGTGATAAGGCTAAAACTAATGTTTTGCAATTTGTCTCTTTGATATTAACATCATGCATGGTGATGCTAACAACATTCGTCCAGCTCGGCGTCGATTGACTGTGATGTGATCCATTGAAGGAAGAAACTCTTCTTTGACGCTCTTCCAAACATTTTAGATTTGAATATTTTGATAAGAGGTATAGTGTTAACCTGGTCATGAGAAAAGTGACTAGGCTAAAACTAAAGTTTCGCACTTTTGTTTCTTCAATGTTAACATCATGCATGAAGATGTTCGGTCAGCTCGATGTTGATCGACCGTGATGTGATTTATTGAAGAAAGAAACTCTTCTTTGATGCTCTTCCAAATATTTTGAATCTGAATGCTTTGATTAGAGGTGTAGTATTTACTTGACCATTGGAAAAGCACATATTAAGGTAGTACTTCTTTAAGAATCTGCCGTTAATTGACATCATGAGTGTATTGCCGTCTAGAGTTGTGAGGGGGTATGCTCCATTTGAGTAAACTGACTCTACTGTAAGTGGTCCTTCCCATTTGAGTTAGAAATTTTCTTTTCTCTTATGAGTCATGTCATGAGTTTTCTTCCTACTAAGACAAGGTTGCCCTTCTTGAAATTTATTCTTTTACTTTCTTGTTGAAGGCTCTGAAAATTTGAGCTTGATAGAGGTCGATTTGCTGTTGGGCTTGCAGACATTTGTCGTCTAAAGCTTCCAACACCTCGAGGCGCAGTCGGTGCTTTTCCTCATCTACCATCCTAGTTGTCAAGCAACTCGCAGAGATGGGATCTGAATCTCCAGTGGGAGAATAACTTCACATCCGTACACCAAGGAAACAACGTGGCATTTGTCGGGGTTCTCACTGTTAGCCCAAGAGGTTACACTCTCCAATTGTTTTTGTGTTTTGATGATGACAAACCAATTAGTGCTATTTGGTACTAATGATTTTGTTTAAGATGAGTTTCAGGTTTTGTACCATGTTTAGAGTTCATTCGCTTCGCTGTTGCAAAAACTTCTAAGTTCCACATAGCAATGAAGGCAATTTGCTCATCAAGGAAGGATCATAGAAGAGAAGGCACGAGCAAGGCATTGGATGGCTCAAAGACGTGAAGATTGCTCAGAGGTCCTTAGGTTTTGTATTTTTAGTTTTATAGCTTGTTAAGAATAGAGATTAGGTTTGAAACTCAATCACACACGTTTTTGCGCATATACTATTTCTTAGTTTATTTCCTATAAAATATACAAAAATATTTTAGTACAAATCTTTCTTCTACAAATTTCTTTTTTATGTTACATACTGAATTCCTGTTTAAAATAGTTTTGTTAAAAATATTTTTCTTCTCAAAATTCTGTCTTTATTTCGTTTTCTGACCTGATCCGGTCGACCGGCAGTCTACCGACAGTCGACCGAGTCTGTGTCAGGCTGGTCCGGTCGACCGGACCAGTCGACCGAGGTCCTAGCAGAATGCACGTATCCGTGTGCATGTCTGTCGGTCGACCGGGGCAGTCGACCGATATTTATTTTTGAGTCATAGTTTGTATCAGTCGACCGGGTCGGTCGACCGATAGCCTGTAACGGTCGGAATTTTATACTACCGGTCGACCGGCCCGGTCGACCGATGTAGCCGTTTGAACAGTAACAGGCAGATTTTTTAGAGCTGTTTATTTTTGTCTTTTGTGTTTAAAAAGTCGTTTAAGGATATATTTTGATCTAATTACCTCCTAAACATCAGTAAATATGTTTTATCCCTAAACCCTAGCCCTCTCCTATAAATAGGGTGTTTGGGGAGAGATTGGTTACAACAACAATTATTGCTAGAAAATTCAAAAGTTTAAGGCTTTCAAAAGAGACTTGTTTCTTGGTTTTTGTGTTGAATTTCTCACTGATTTTCTGAAGGGTTTTTCAAATACTCTCTGATTTAATTCTCTTTCTTCACTTACAACAAGAGCTTCATTCCTACTCAATATTCTCTAAGGACCTTTGTAAGGGAAGAGATATTTGAAAGAGAGAGTTTGTGGTCTTTTGACTACCAAGGAAATTACTTGTACTGAGATTGTGGAGTTGGGTACTCCATTGTAATTGAGATCTTTGTGATAGTGGAAGTAGCTAGAATCCTTCTGGGGAAGGCGGGGAGTAGAGCTGGGTGCTCGAACCTCGATAACATATCTTTGTGTTTGCGATTGGTTTACTTTCTTGCACTCTTTACTTTACTATACTTGCTCTTATTCTTGCTCATCATAATCATTGTCATATTTACTTGCTTGCATTCATCTTGTGATTCTTGATTGGTGACTGTTGTAACTTTAATTTTTAAATTGCCCCTTGATTAGCTTCATCACCTATTCACCCCCCCTCTAGGTGATTTTCAATTGGTATCAGAGCTTGGACTCTAGGTTTGGCTTAACATCCATAGAGAGATCTTTAAAATATTGCTAATCAACATTTTCATTCATCCATTCATACACTAGTAAACATGGCCGATAACATCAAAACCCCTCCTAAATTTGATGGACTTAATTTCCCAATTTGGAAGGTTAGGATGACTATATTTTTGCAATCTTTGGGTAGTTTAGTGGCCAAGTCCTTGACTAAACCCTATGTAGCACCCGATAGTGATGAGAGCACTTGGACTGACTTCAACTTTAGAGAATATGAGGCTAACTCCAAAGCCCAAAACTCCCTATTAACCGCCTTGAATGAGGATGACCTTACACGGGTAATTCATTGCCAATCCGCCTATGAGATTTGGCAACACTTATTGGTCACACATGAAGGGACTTCACAAGTCAAGAGAGCTAAGATAGATCTCTTGAGGTCTCAATATGAATCATTTAAAATGCTAGATGATGAATCCATTGATTGTATGATTACTCGTTTCACTAAATTACAAATGGTCTTTCTTCATTAGGTGACGTCATCTCCAACGATCAAAAGGTGCGCAAAGTGATACGGGCTCTTCCTTCTTCATGGGAGATCAAGGCCACCACCTTAAAGGAGTTGAACGACAAGGACGAGATGGACATCATTAGTCTCATTGGGAACCTAAAGACCCATGAGATGGAGAAGAAGGCAAGAGAAGAAGCCACTACTTCAAAGAAGAAATCCATAGCTTTCAAGACTTCATCCACCAATGATGACGATGATGAAGACGAAGAAGAAGATGAGGAGCTAACTCTACTTGTGCGGAATGTCAAGAGGTTGTACCGAAAGAACAAGTTCAACTTCCGGAGAAGATTCGAAGGCAAAGAGGAGCGAAAGATCATTTGCTATAATTGCCGCAAACCCGGACATATCATGGCGGATTGTCCGGAGTTCAAGAAGAAGATGACTTCCTCCTTCAAGCCAAAGAAACCGGAGGAGAAGAAAGCCTACAAAGCAACATGGGATTCGGAAAGCGAGTCCGAAGAGGAGGTGGATCAAGCTAATATGTGTTTCATGGCAAACACACCTAAGGTAACCCCTCAATCCCTTGATGATGAAGATGATGAACTAAGTAAGGAAGTTCTAGTTCATGCCTTTGTAGAACTTTCTGAAACTTATGATAATAAGAAACTTGAATGCTTAAAATTACAAAAAGAAGTTGCTTTTCTTAAGAATCAACTTGCCATTGTTTCTAAAGAAAAAGATGATGTTTCTTCTAATTTCATTTCCATGCAAAAAGAATTTTGTGCCTACAAGAGTTCTTGTAAGGCAAAGTCTCCTATTATTGATGAAAAAGAATCTCTTCTTTTAAATCCAAAATGAATGATTCGAAAAAGTTTTAAATGATTGTGCTTTCAATACTAAGAAACTTGAGAACATGTTTTCTAAAAAGCACACTTCTCATGCTAACACTTCACAAGCTAAGAATTATCATGCTAACACTTCACAAGCTAAGAATTCTCATGCTAACACCTCTCATGCTCATGCTCACAAATCACACACCCATTATGCTTTTAAATATGGTAGAGTATATAGATGCACATATTGTGGTAAAAATGGACATTTAGCTAAGTTTTGTTATGATCAACTAAATAGAACAAATAATCTTGTTTGGGTTCATGACACTAACCCTAGAGGACCCAAGAAAATGTGGGTACCAAAATCAAGTCTTAAATTGTTTGATGTAGGTACACACCAAAGCTCCAAGACGTAGGGAGCGGTGGTACCTTGATAGTGGTTGTTCAAGACACATGACATGGACATCAACAACTTCACAACCCTATCAAGGTACATGGAAGGTGGCACCGTCACCTTCGGGGATGACTCCAAAGGAACTATCATCGGTATAGGTAACATTCAAATTGGTGCATCTCCTATTATTGAGAATGTTGTTTTAGTTGATGGTTTGAAACATAATTTGCTTAGCATTAGCCAACTTTGTGACCGTGGACTTAAAGTTGTTTTTGATGATACTTCTTGCAAGATTTTTGATGTTAAATCTAATGATTGTATTCTTACCGGTTTTCGTGATAATAATGTTTATATCATTGACATGCTTAATTTAGATTGTTCTACTAAATGCTTAAATGCTTTTGATGAAAATTCTTGGCTTTGGCATAGAAGATTAGGACATGCATCTTTTGACCATATTTCTAGGATTAATTCAAAGGAATTAATGAAGGGTATACCTTGCTTGAATTTTGAGAAAGACCGCATTTGTGGTGCGTGCCAACTTGGGAAACAAACCAAGTCTTCCTTTAAACCAATCAAGGATATCATGTCAACTAGGCCTTTAGAATTAATTCATATGGATCTTTTGGACCAACTAAAACTAAAAGTTTAAATGGAAGTAGATTTGCATTTGTTTTGGTTGATGATTTCTCCCGTTTTACTTGGGTTTTCTTTTTGCAAAATAAAGATCAAACTTTTTCTCATTTTAAGATTTTTCGAAAAAGAGTTGAAAAAGAAAAGGGTCTTCCGATTTTGAGAATAAGGAGTGATAGAGGTGGTGAGTTTATTAACCAACTCTTCATGACTTATTGTGATGAAAAGGGAATTAAGCATGAAACGTCTTGTCCTAGAACTCCACAACAAAATGGAGTTGTAGAAAGGAAAAATAGAACACTTCAAGAGATGGCTAGGACAATGATAAGTGAGTATGACCTCCCTCAATATTTATGGGCCGAGGCCGTAAACACCGCATGCTATATATCGAATCGTATTTATTTATGCAAAAATTCTTCAAAAACTTCTTTTGAAATGTATCATTCTAGAAAACCTAATGTTGCATATTTTAAAGTTTTTGGATGCAAGTGTTTTGTTTTAAATACTAAGGATAATTTGGGTAAATTTGATGCTAAGGCTTATGAGGCTATCTTTGTTGGATATTCCTCTACTAGCAAAGCATATAGAGTTTTCATTAGATCTTCTCTTACCATAGAAGAATCCATGCATGTTAAATTTGAAGAATCTAATGTGGTTGTTGAGAATGTTGTAGAGATTGAACCATTAGGTGAAGACATGGAGAGACTATCCTTGAAGGACTCACCCGCTCAAGAAGAAAAGCTAGACCCTATTGGTGAAGTTCAAGAGGATAAGGAGGAAAGCACTCAACCGCTTCCTAAAGCTTGGAGATACGCTACAAATCATCCTAAGGAGCTCATCTGGGTGATGCATCTAAAGGAGTCACAACGCGCTCCAAACTCCATGACCTATGTGGTAACTTTGCTTTCATTTCTCATTTTGAACCCAAAGGCATTCTCGAAGCCGAGACGGACCCATATTGGTTGCTTGCCATGCAAGAGGAACTCAATCAATTTGAGCGCAACCAAGTTTGGCACCTTGTTCCTAAGCCCCACGATAGACCAATAATTGGTACTAAGTGGATCTTTAGAAACAAGATGGATGAGTCCGGAAATGTCATTAGGAATAAAGCTAGGTTAGTGGCCCAAGGTTACACTCAAGTTGAGGGAATTGACTTTGAGGAGACCTTTGCACCCGTAGCACGGCTTGAAGCCATACGGATGACACTAGCTTTTGCATGTTTTAAAAATTTTAAACTTTTTCAAATGGATGTGAAAAGTGCATTTTGAATGGTTTTATAAATGAAGAAGTTTATGTTTCTCAACCTCCCGGTTTTATTGATCATGTTCATCCCGATTTTGTTTTTTAAACTTGATAAAGCTTTGTATGGATTGAAACAAGCTCCAAGAGCTTGGTATGAAAGGCTTTCTAGTTTTCTCATTTCAAATGATTTTATTAAAGGCAAAGTAGACACAACTCTCTTTACTAAGCATGTTGAGAATGATATTTTAATTGTGCAAATTTATGTTGATGATATAATTTTTGGATCTACTAATGAGCTTTTATGCAAGGATTTTGAGAAGGTAATGCAATTAGAATTTGAAATGTCTTCCATGGGTGAGCTCAATTTCTTCCTTGGACTCCAAATCAAGCAATTGCAAGACGGAACCTTCATTAACCAAGCCAAGTACGCAAAGGAGCTAGTAAAGAAGTTTGGGCTTGAAGGATCAAAGGCTTGCAACACTCCAATGGCAACTACAACCAAGCTTGATAAGGACGAACAAGGTAAAAATGTTGATATTAAATTATATAGAAGCATGATAGGAAGTCTTTTATATTTAACGGCAAGTAGGCCGGATATCATGTTTAGTGTGTGTCTTTGTGCTAGATTTCAATCGTGTCCTAAAGAGTCTCATCTTATTGCGGTAAAACGCATTATTCGTTATATTAAGGGCACCTTTGGAATGGGTCTTTGGTATCCGAAAACTATAGATTTTTCAATGACTAGTTATTCGGATGCCGACTATACGGGTTGTAGAGTAGATAGAAAGAGTACTAGTGGGACATGTCAATTTCTTGGTAATTGTCTTGTTTCATGGTCCTCTAGGAAACAAAATTCCGTAGCTCTCTCAACCGCCGAGGCGGAGTATGTTGCTGCGGGGGCTTGTTGTGCACAAGTCCTTTGGATGAAACATACTCTCCTTGATTTTGATATGCACTTTGATCATATAAAAATATTTTGTGATAATACTAGTACTATACACATGACCAAAAATGCAAATCAACATAGTAAGACCAAGCACATTGAGATTAGATATCACTTTCTTAGAGATCATTTTGAGAAAGGTGATATAGATATTGATTATGTTTCCACGGATTTACAACTAGCCGATATTTTCACTAAACCTCTTGATTTTGCTAGATTTTCGTTTATTTGTGGAGAACTTAATGTTTGTATTATTGAATAAACATGTTTTTCATAACCCTTTTGATGTATGACAAAAAGGGGGAGAATAAGTTTACATGGACAAAAATAAGTTTTATGAATTTATATATTTTGGTTTTATGAATTCTTGTGTTTTAGTTGTTTTAGTTTAAATTTGGTATTTTTGGTATCAAGAGCAATTTTTGGGTTTTCTAATTTTGTTTTAATTGGTTTCAATAATTGGTGCATCATTTCAATTATTGGTATCTAGAGCATATTATTGTGTTTTTAATTATAGCATAATTTGAGGGGGAGTTTTCTCCTCCCTATATTTTTGTTAATAGCCTATTTGTTTTTGTCATCATCAAAAAGGGGGAGATTGTTAGCCCAAGAGGTTACACTCTCCTATTGTTTTTGTGTTTTGATGATGACAAACCAAATTAGTGCTATTTGGTACTAATGATTTTGTTTAAGATGAGTTTCAGGTTTTGTACCATGTTTAGAGTTCATTCGCTTCGCTGTTGCAAAAACTTCTAAGTTCCACATAGCAATGAAGGCAATTTGCTCATCAAGGAAGGATCATAGAAGAGAAGGCACGAGCAAGGCATTGGATGGCTCAAAGACGTGAAGATTGCTCAGAGGTCCTTAGGTTTTGTATTTTTAGTTTTATAGCTTGTTAAAGAATAGAGATTAGGTTTGAAGCTCAATCACACACGTTTTTGCGCATATACTATTTCTTAGTTTATTTCCTATAAAATATACAAAAATATTTTAGTACAAAATCTTTCTTCTACAAATTTCTTTTTTATGTTACATACTGAATTCCTGTTTAAAATAGTTTTGTTAAAAATATTTTTCTTCTCAAATTCTGTCTTTATTTCGTTTTCTGGCCTGATCCGGTCGACCGACAGTCTACCGACAGTCGACCGAGTCTGTGTCAGGCTGGTCCGGTCGACCGGACCAGTCGACCGAGGTCCTGGCAGAATGCACGTATCCGTGTGCATGTCTGTCGGTCGACCGGGGCAGTCGACCGATATTTATTTTTGAGTCACAGTTTGTATCAGTCGACCGGGTCGGTGACCGATAGCCTGTAACGGTCGGAATTTTATACTACCGGTCGACCGGCCCGGTCGACCGATGTAGCCGTTTGAACAGTAACGGGCAGATTTTTTAGAGCTGTTTATTTTTGTCTTTTGTGTTTAAAAAGTCGTTTAAGGATATATTTTGATCTAATTACCTCCTAAACATCAGTAAATATGTTTTATCCCTAAACCCTAGCCCTCTCCTATAAATAGGGGTGTTTGGGGAGAGATTGGTTACAACAACAATTATTGCTAGAAAATTCAAAAGCTTAAGGCTTTCAAAGAGACTTGTTTCTTGGTTTTTGTGCTGAATTTCTCACTGATTTTCTGAAGGGTTTTTCAAATACTCTCTGATTTAATTCTCTTTCTTCACTTACAACAAGAGCTTCATTCCTACTCAATATTCTCTAAGGACCTTTGTAAGGGAAGAGATATTTGAAAGAGAGAGTTTGTGGTCTTTTGACTACCAAGGAAATTACTTGTACTGAGATTGTGGAGTTAGGTACTCCATTGTAATTGAGATCTTTGTGATAGTGGAAGTAGCTAGAATCCTTCTGGGGAAGGCGGGGAGTAGAGCTGGGTGCTCGAACCTCGATAACATATCTTTGTGTTTGCGATTGGTTTACTTTCTTGCACTCTTTACTTTACTATACTTGCTCTTATTCTTGCTCATCATAATCATTGTCATATTTACTTGCTTGCATTCATCTTGTGATTCTTGATTGGTGACTGTTGTAACTTTAATTTTTAAATTGCCCCTTGATTAGCTTCATCACCTATTCACCCCCCCCTCTAGGTGATTTTCACTCACTATTGTGCAGTAAGCCAATAAGTATTCGCCTAATTTGTCATCCCAGTCATGTTAACTTTTCGAGAAAATTTCTTGAGAAGCTTCCTAATAGTCTTGTTAAAGGCTTTTGCAAGGCCACTAGCGGCTGGATAGTATGTTGTTGATGACACACTTTGTATTCTGAATTTGTTACAGAATCGCTGGAATATTTGGCTGACAAATTGAGGCCCATTATCGTGGACGATTCGTTGGGGTACACCAAAACGATAAAGCACGTGATGCTTGATGAACCTAATCACATTTGGTATCTTTACATCATTCAGGGGATCGGCTTCCACCCATTTAGAGAAGTAATCCATTATAGTCAAGATGAATCGATGTCCTCTGGATGTTGGAAGACTGATTAGTCCGATAACGTCCATTCCCGACATCTCAAATTGCCATGAGGAGGATGTTAGATGAAGACGCTCCGGCACTTGATGGACAAAGTCACCGTGGATTTGACATGCATGGCATCACTTAGCATAGACGATGGAGTAAAGGATCATCTTCGACTAATAATAGCCAAGTCTTCAAAGCCGGTCTCTGAGCTTGGGTTAGGGTTAGTGAGCTCCACATATACCATCATGAGCTTCTTTGAGTGCTTTCTGTGCTTCTTTATGTGAAAGGCATCGGAGTAATTTTTCGTCATATGATCGGTGATATAATGTCTACATAATAGCATTGTAATAGAATTGAGGAGCTTTTCTTCTGATTGCAGCTGCCTCCTTGGGGTCGTCAGGCAATATGCCATATAAGACGAAGTCGATGTAAGAGAATTGCTAATCCTTACGTTCGGGACTTGTCGAAGTCTCAAGAACCTTTTTAACTTGAAGGTCTCCTCTTGGAGTTTTACTATTCTCAAAGGCGAATTTGCAGCAATACAAGTTGCGACTGTAGACGAGTATTTTCTTCGTGGCTCCACCAGGAATAACCAACGACGCGGCGAGGGATGCTAATGTACTGTATGTGCATTTTGCTGACGGGGTACATGGTCAATGTTGAAATTTTCAAACTTCTCATGATAATGGTCGCGTTGTGATAGGGCACCAAGTCTTCATGTCAGACTTCGTACTCCCCGTGAACTTGGTTGATGATGAGCTTTGAATCACCATATGCCTTGAGATTTCTGTCTCCAATCTCTTCAGTAAGTTGCATCCTGATTAAGAGAGTGTTGTATTTTGAGACATTACTGGAACACGGCTCCGTTAGCGAGAATACACAAGGAATCACATAGTTATGTGGGGAGATAAGTACTATCCCCACATCTACGATGATATTTCCTTCGGGGTTCGTTCTTGATACTTCGTCAAAGAATAGCTGCCATACTTGTTCTTTTGAGGAGGCATTGATCAAGTTAACTTTAGCAATATCGTCTGGGAGATCGTCATAAAATTTTAAAGTTCTTGGAACTAGATGATGGCCCGGGAAGTCCGTCACAGCTTGACCTTTGACCACCTTTTGTGGCACGAATTGCATTTCATATTGTGAGAGCAATATGGCCCATTCCGCTCGTCTGCTGTTCAGCGAAGGTGGATTTGTCATCAATAATCGTAAAGGATTGACTTTGGAAATTACTTGAATGTGTTGCCCCGTGAGGTAGCGTCGCATCTTCTGGATGACAAAGACCAACACTAAGCATTTTTTCTCGATTGGGTTGTAACGGTGCTCCGCCTTAATCATTGTTCTACTTAAATAGTAGATTGTCTGCTCATGATTTTGAACATTGTTCTGAGCTAGTAATGCTCCAAAAGAATGATCCATCGCTCGAATATATAATAGGAAAGGCTTTCCTAATACTAGAGCTATCAAAACTGGTGGGTGTGTGAGGTACTCCTTGATCTCTTCAAATGCTTCTTATCAAGCATTGTCCCAGATGAATGAGACTCCCTTCTTCATTAACTTGGTGGGTTGGCAGCATCCTGAGAGATTTGATATGAATCTTCAGATAAACGCTAATCACGCCTGTAGACCTCTGAGTTTTTTGAGATTTCTTAGAGGTTGCATCTCTTGGATGGCACAGATCTTCTGAGGATCCAAATGAATTTCTTTGGATGCAACCACAAATTCAAGAAATTTATCACTTACTAACCCCAGGAAGGATTTAGTCGGGTTCATTTTTAACTAGTGAGCCTACATGATGTCAAACATCCTCCTCAGGTCCGCGAGGTGATCGCCCTTGTCATGGCTCTTCACAGCGATGTCATGAACATAGCATTCTCCGATTTTAGGTATATGCTTGTGAAAGATCACATTCATGGCGCGTTGATATATCACACCAGCATTCTTCAAGCCGAATGGCATCACTGTGTAGCAGTATACTCCCACAGGCATCCTGAAGAATGTGTGATTTCATTTTCAGGGTATATCTTTATTTGATTATACCCTGAGAAGCCATTCATGAAAGACATCCTCTCAAAATTGTACATATTGTCGATCATAACATCCGTGATCGGGAGAGGCAACTCATATTTAGTACAAGCGACACTCAGATCACGGTAGTCGATGCAAATCTGGATCTTTTCATTCTTCTTGGGAACGAGAACAACATTAGCCACCCAATCGATATGTCACTCTTCCCTAATGAAATTAAAGTCTATAAGCTTTTGACTTCTGATTCGATTGCTTTCATGATGTCAAGACGGAATTGTCATTGTTGTTGTTTGATTGGTTTGATGTCCGGGTTGATATTGAGTCGATGCATAGCAATCTGGGGATTGAGCCCGGGTATATCCTCATAATTCCAAGTGAAAATGTCTATATACTCTCATATAAGATGTATTAGGTCTTCTTTCTCAGAAGATGACAAGCTCTCACTTATGAAGATGGGCTTGGGGTTAGCTTCATCTCTAAGATTTATCTGAGTCACTTTGTCCTCAATGGGTAGTTCACATTGTTCAAAGCGCGTGTCTTAAAGAGTATTTAAGTGTTTAATCTATGGATTAAATTCTTACTAGAGTAATTCTTCAGATTCAAAAGTATCTTCCAAATGACTAGTTGATATCATGTTCACTGAGAGACTTCTGAAGGTATTGCCGATGCTAACATCTGAGTCCCACAACGATGATGCTGATGAGCTATCATGATAGACCTCTTTTTCAGAATCGGGATCTAATGAGACTGGGGTAGATACATAACCGAGTCCTCTTCAGGTATTGTGACAGTAGTCGGGGTCTTTGCCTTTTGGTACAAAAGAACGAAGTAGTGCTCATTTTTCTTTACTGAAATTAAGGCATGATTCCTTGGTGAAATCATACCCCATTCTTTCCATCTGTGACGTGACTTTTGTCCATAATCAAAGAATTATGAAGATTCAGAATTACCCTGAGCTTTCGCAAGCTATGGGCTCTATCTCAATTCATCTGAATAAAATTTTCATTTGACCCTTTCGTTTGGCCGGTACTTCAAAGAAGGCACTGTAGACATCTCCTGTCGTTTTACGTTTCAGGAGGGACGACTTCGTCGATGCATGCAATGATATTAGAGCATTTATTGCTGAGCAAGGATCACTGTTCACGTCAGTGTTAGTATCTGGCGGCACAGAATCTGAAGCAAATGCGGAGAAGTAAGCCAACTCTAAATCTTCATTGATGAACCACTCGCCTTCAACATTAGGGGTAGTATCGGAACTGAGCTTACTGATGCTCGTTACAAGAGGGTTTATTTTTCAGAGACATTTTTCTTCTTTGGCTTCGTATTTGCTTCCTTGCCAGAGTCAAGTTCTTCTGGGTGTGGATTCTCATCGGCCTCAAGATAATCCTGATAAAGGAAGAATCAATAAAATAATTCTCAATTCTTTTGAACGGATGTCTTTCGGCAATCAACGTTCTTAGTTTTTAATCTCCACTAACATATTTCATTAATTAATAAAGAGTGAATGGGATGATGGCGTTGCGACGAATCCAAGGTCGTCCCAGCAGCAGATTGTATGTGATATCAGCATCAATGACATAACATGTCACCTCTGATTTTAGGTTCCTAATCTGACACCTGAGCTTGATTCTTCCCATCAGGCGTGACCATTGGCGCTGAAGCCATAGATGGTTGTCTGAGTGCAACTTAATCATGGGTGGGGATCCCCAAATGTTGCATGATCCTGCGGGGCATAATGCTCAATGCGGATCCTGAATCAACCTAAATACAGCTCACTTCAGATGATCTGATATACTCTGTATAGGATAGGGGTTTGTCACGCTTCCTTTTGACGTGTATGTCTTCGAGGGTGAAGGTGATGCAGGGAAGCTACTTCAAGGCATGGTGGCAATAGTTGTCGTCTTTCTCTTGACACGTGGGAGGAATCTAGGTTACAAAAATCTCTACATCTGCTAATGCTTCTCTTAGAGTATCTCTTGTGGTCTTCAAAAGCCTCAGAAGCTCATATAGAGTAATCTGAATAGGTATGTTTGGCTAGTTGAGACAAGACATCAAAACGGAATGGAGTTGATGGTCCTGCATCATTTTATAAAAGAGCTTTAATATATTGAATCTCTTTTTGCTTTTTCAAGGATGGCCTCGTAGATTGCTCGATTGTCTTCTCAGCTAGTTGTGGGGAGTTTTTTACCAGCTCGTCATACTGCTTAAGGTACTGCTTGCCGCATCGAGTCTTTGATGTGGGAGGTGTGCCCTCGTCAGCAACAAGGCCGGACTCCACGCCTCCCGAACTAGTATAGGAGGCGACATCTTCTTCGGTTTCTCGTGTAGAGATGCTCACCACATTGCTAGAGGATACTTTAGCCTTGCCTCTGGACTTTTTGCTCATGATAGTTGTGCACTGCTGGCTTTTAACAATGTCAGGATGGACACACATTGTCTCTCCTTGAGGAGTAGGGACCGGGATAAGTCCTTTCTCTGTCTGGTGGTGAGGATCAGTATTGACCACTATAAGTTCCCCTTTCAGGATGGGAACCATTCCGGTTGGTGCTAGTGGAAGATTTCGTCTAAATTGAATCGGTGATGTTGCCGTCATGTTGGCGGTCATCTTCTTCTATTCTGGACGAAGCTTCAGTATCTCTGCATCGATCCGAGCGTGAAGGGTATCTTTAAGGATATAACAATTCTTGGTAGGGTGTCCCAGCATCTTGTGATATAAACAATAGTTGGGATCTTCCGTCTTCCACACCTCATCGGGGTGTCTAATCTCTAGAAGGTTAAGCATGTTACTCTTTTGGAGTAACTTGAATAAAGAGACCATGTGTTCATCCTTGAAGGAGTATGTTTTGTTTCCACGTGGTTGACTGGAAGCCGTACCTCCTCTAATTGATTGGGTCTTTGAAGGTGATTTGACCTCCGTCACCAGAGTATTCCTTCTTCTTGGTTGAGAAGATAACTCTGATGTGCGTCACATTGATTTATCAGGCCTCGGCTTGCTAGCTTTTTCTTCAGCCCTGACCCAAGCGACGACCTCTTCTACCTATTCACCTTATAGCACCAACTGCTTCCAAGTTTGACATTCCACCCCCCCATTTAAGTGAGTAGGGAAGTTTGCAGATTGTGACGGCATATCTCAACCAGTGTAGACTGGATCATGCTGTTAGGACAATGGAGTGCCATGCTTCGAAATCTTTCGACGAAAGTTTTGATAGACACTCCATTTTTCTGTTTGGCTGTAAGGAGAGTTGGCACTGAGATCTCTGAATCGTCTTCAAAGAAATGTGCCAGAAATAACTTCTCGAGGTCAGCTCATGTTTTAATGGAGCCGGCAAGAAGTTTCATGAACCACTCAAAAGCAGGTGCCAATGAATAAACGAGCCAAAATGGCATCGTTCAATACTACATTCCCTGTTTGGGATTTGAAATAGTATACGTGTTGGTTCGGCGACCCTTTACCATTGAAAGTGTGAAGGGTTAGTGCCTTAAATTTGGGAGGGTAGGGAGCTGTATGCCATTTTGCTTGGTAGGGTCGGACTATTCTCACTTCTTGAAGTCTGTCTCTGTTGGCGAGGGCCTCAAGGTGTTGCTCTATTTTGCTCATCCTTTTGGAATGAGTGCTATCGTGCTCTAAGTTATCTTCTTCTTTAGATGAAGACTTGGGTGGCTCAGAGTCAGAATGCTCCTCATTCTCGGTATTCGTAGAGGATGAGCTCTCCCCTTCCTTCCGTTTGCCCTTGGATTTCTTGGAAGGAGTTTTAGCCTTAGACTTCTTTTGCTGGGCCCGAATCATATCGAACTACTCCCGTTGGACTCAGGCCAGCTCTTTAAATCGCTTGGCCATCTCTTTGGGACTTTCCACCATGTAAGCAAAGACGGTTGTCCTCGAGCTAGAATTCAAAGACTGGGATTCGATGACGGAAGAATGCTCATTATTCACTTCAACTCCCCTAGCCAACAAATTATAATCAACTGGGGTGATATCCTTGTGCTGGTACGAGTGTACGGTAGACCCCTTCAGGTTCAATAAGGATATATTTCAAACTTAGAGATCACTCAGCATCCGACTCCTCTGGGCTGACAGCCAGTTGCTTCCCTAAGACTTACTTGATGTGAAACTCGACCCCACCATGTTCACAATCACCTCTGGTTACTCGATGTCGGAGAAAGATTTTTTTCTGGAATCATCGTCTTTTAGCTGACACTGAAGCTGTTGACAATCAGCTAAACATTGAAGGTTTATTCGTCTGAAAATCGCAATGACAATTAGAAAGTACTGCTGAGATTAGTTGCTTACAGTGGCATCAAGGGGCGATCTGATGGACACTCCTCTTCCTTATCAGGTAGTCCCTTATGTCCATTAAGGGGACGTCTGAGGAACTAGCCTCAAACCCCTGGGTTGAGGGCTTTTTGGTCAAAAACGGGTCTCACATTTATTTATTAAAACGCGGACCTCGTGTTGAGTTGAATTGTGGCCTTCACATTTTGTTGAAACGCGGGCCTCATATTCTGTGATAGACAGAGCGTGGGCCTAACGTTTTGAAGCTGTTAAAATGCGGGTCTCGCATTTAACGCGGACCTCGCATTGTTGAAGTACGCGGGACTCGCGTTCTGGGTTAGTAACGCGGTCCTCATGTCGCTTGAGGGGAACGCGTCAAACTCACATTCTGAATCTACAGAATAGATTATCTCTGCAGAATCTTCCACCTGTTGTTGACGTACGTGGCGCCTGCAACGACATTCAGTATTCTGGTTAAGCTGCATGGGTTACTAGGAATCCCCGACAACCTGAAATTGCATATTTTGTAGAGAAGGAGGACCGCAGAATTGATCGTCACCGTCTCTGTGGTTGTGTTCTAGCACTTTTGCCCTGTAGGTCTCCTGAGAGACATTGAAGCGGGTAGCGTGGGTTGCACGAGAGGTTTTCAGAACTTCTTCAGAAGTGGCACCCATCGCGTTATAAGCAGTGGTGGTGTGGGCCACTTCAGGAGTAATCTCCGAAGGGATTCGAGAGTGAGTCTCAGAAGAGATTTTGCGATATTGTCGCATTGCCTTTGGACTAGCAGAGCCTTAGGAAAGGAAATCCTCAAACTATCCTTGGTCAAGTTCAACGACGAGGGACTCTACCGTCTTCCTGAGGAGTCGGACATCGGCTTGCACCGCAACATTCTCGTCAGCAGAAAGAAAGTCCTTAGCGGAGTCACCATCTTTTTTGTTAGGTCAATAAAATCGCGCAAAGTAGGATTTCTTTGAGTGGCTGAAAAATTACAATGAAATGATTTCAATTACAAAAGAGGGAAAAAGACTCGGTTCTTCCCTCTATTTAAAGATGGGTTCTTTGAGTGGCGATGGAGAGTGATTCTTGTTTTTCATTGTCTGGCCAACTGTCTAACTTCTCTTCAGGATGCTCTCAAAGACTAATATGATAGGAACTCTATTTTTAAGACGCGAAGTGTTTAGAGTCCACTGATTACTCCTTCTCTCAAAAAGTCTTTTCTTTTCTTTGGATTCAAAAAGGACCTAGATTCAAAGGATTCCTCTTGATTCCAAAAGAAGTTGTCCCCCTTTCATAACTGCACAAGCTATAGGGAGTCATAGGGGTTTTGTTGTCCTCTAAAATCCATCCATAATGGGGATTAACTCCCCATTATATGGGGGTCAATTGACCCAGTAATATGGGTCAATTATAACAGAAATGCAGGTCTTGTGCTGGATGCGAACCTCGCATTGCTTGTTATAGATGCAGGCATCTCAAAACGCGGAGTTGTTCAGACTCATGTTTGAAGTGAGACGCAAGGTTTCTCAGATCCGCGTTTTAAGTGGAGTGCTGAGTTGCTCAGACTCACGCTTGACCTGAAACACGGAGTTACTCAGACTCGCGTTGATTGAGACGCGAAGTTACTCAGACTCGCATCAAACACAGGCTTGCTCAGGCCTGCGTCTAAATTCTCCATGCTTCTTGGGACGCTAGGTCCGCGTTTTAGCTCAAAATGCGACCTCGCACTATGGTGAGGCTCGCGTCTAATGACTTATCCTTGGTGATTTTTGGACAGTGTATAATTATTTTCATATTACTTTGAGGAATCTATTGAGGAGAGAAATAGTCAATCATTAGTGAAATCTGTGAGTCATTGATTGTACATGTATATTACATTATCTATTATTACATTTCTACATTTATTTTATAATAAACTCTGCTATTTACCTGCCTTATTGTCTAATTTATGCATGTGATAATTAGTGGAGAAGGAGAAGATAATCACAAATCTAATCCAAGTAAATCGAATTTTGGAGGATTTATTTCACAACCAAGAATTGAAACGTATATCCTAAAGATCTCGGAGAGATAAAGACAAAACCAATAGAAGATTAGAGTGTATCAAAGAGTAACGGGCCACGTGCCCTCGGATCTGGCCAAATGGCGAGATCCTACCCACGGATCTGTAGCTTGGTTAAAACATTTGGGAGAGCGTTTGCTCTCCCTATCTGTATACTCTCTCCCCCTATCCTTTTTCACATATAAATACTGCAAATTCAGAAGGCAGACGAGCATCACACTGATAGAGAGTTAGGATTTAGATTTTGCTTTAGTTTAACTTAGATTTTTCTTTTTATTTAATGCATTTTTTGTTTATTTGTAAGCTTAGATTAGAGAAGAGATTCATGAGAGAAGTAGGGGAAGAAATGTATTTAGAGTGACACTGATTGTAATCTTCTTCTTTTCTTTTATAATTTTTCAATCTAATCTAAGTTTGCTTTTTGTTTTATGCTTCTTCTTGTTTTTACTTAATTTCTTTTTATACCGAGTGTTATTCATATGAATTTATTGCATCAGAATAGCCTTGTCGTTGCGAGTACCGCCGATAGCTCATGTGATGGATTCCTTATTTATGTCCATATCATTTCATGCTTGCTCTATGAATTTATTGATGATGTAATGTGGATGGGAACTGGATCCGATCTTATGTGTTATGTGTTAACCGCCTCCAACATATGGTAAACCTTCACCAAAGATCAAGGTAAGTAATCAACCAAAAGAGGTTAGTATATTTTAGTTTTTCTTTCTTTTAATTTCTTAGTTTAGAAACACTTTAAAAATATCTTATCTTTCCTCATTCTTCAGATTCTTTCTTTCCTAACTTAGTTCTTCTTTCGAAAACACAAACACCATCTTCTTCTTTTATTTCTACTCTAACTTAACTCTTTCCTTTTCTTTTCTCAAAACTAAGAAGAAGCTTTTAACTATTTTTTAGTAAACTAAATAAGATTATTGAAATGCTTCTATCACTTTCCTCCTTGTGAATCACGACCCGCATAGCCACTTTCTATAGTGATAGTATTGAGAAACTTAGCACATCTTAATTTATCATTTAAAAAATTTTATATTTCTGTGTAGATTTCACCTCGATCAAATTTTGGCATCGTTGCAGGGAAGGGATGGTAATTCTTTCTAGTTTTCTTAATAGTTAAAACCTCTTCTCTATTTTTATGTTCAGGGGCTGATTTCAAGAAATCAAAAGATAGAGAATACATATAAGTGGTTCTGGGACTCTGCTCTAGAAAGCAGATCCCAGAAGCCCTCAACATTACTGCGCAAACGCGGCAAAAGCCGCATTTTCACGGTAAGTTGAGTGGACTACTTAGCCTATTTTCTTGCAAAGTAATTGAAATTCAGTGCTATAGATTCTGCATTTTGTAGTTTTTTTTGTTTAGCATATTCTGCACACTATATTAACTCAACAGTAAATTATGTTTGTAAAAGTTAAAAAAAATGATTTAGACTTTGCATTCTAGAGGATTTATCTAATTTCGTTGCATTTTTCATTACTGTTGAAGAGTACTAAAGCAAAATTATATGTGCATTGCATGTAGTATGGGAACACTTTTGAGTCGTTTATATTTCTTAAGTGTTTCTTTCTATATAATTGTACACTTGCACTAAAACGACTAAGGGCATAACCTATAAATAAGATAAGGTGGGAGAGTCATTACCCTTCTTTAGCCCAAAAACCATCTCCTCACTCACTAACTTAGCCTAATTAAAGTAGACGTTGGCCCTAAGGACATCTCAGGCTCAATAGGAGATTGACCTCAGGAGAAAGTTGTTAGAGTTTTACTTTGGTTAAATAGGTGTCTAAGGTTGGAGTTTAAGATGCAAGATCATTGAAAACTAGTGGTTTCATATAATTAAAACTCGTTGCTCTGCATAGATACCTCCAACTGTGTTTTGCTCCTACCTGACTGATTAACCTGTGATCAAACTGTTGCAATATACCTCTCCTGGATAGTCACTCAGTTAGGAGTCGTATAGATTTAAGGTCTACCCTAACATAGACTAGATTTTTCTTTCTTTTTGTTTGTTTATTTTGTTTGTTTTGACTTGTCTTTTTGTGTGAAATGGATAATCACCATAATTTTTTTCATAATAGTATGAATTCATATTTCAACCCGACCTCTTTTGACTTGAATATCACTAATCCGGCATTGCATAACTTTAACTAACTAAGTATACTGGATTGGTTTTATCCAACTCAACATATACCCCAGTCCTAATATTATGAACAAGACTGGAACAATCATCTTTACTCTTCACCAAGTCAGTTGGGATACAACTCCCCCGAGTCATATGGTCGATCACCTAACTAACATTCAACTTCATATACTACTTTTCTAAATCAATCAATTGAAGAAAAATTCGAGTTAGAAAAGAGTACAGGAGCATTACATGAGGCCGAATGTCAATTTCAAAATATTATGGACTCACAACTTACACAAAATTTTCAAATCTAAGATCCTGACTTAAATTTTCAAGTCCACCACAACGAGAAGAACCTATTGGCTTAGAAAAGAGTTTGGAAGGCTTAATTCAGATTAAAAATGATTTCATCAATAGAGCTGAGTTAGATCAGTTATGCAACCTAATGATTGATAGGAATAAGGTAACTCTACCTAACACATTTTTGATCATTTTTTATTTTTCTAGTTATATTGATAAGATCCAAGAATCATGGTGTCTTGGTAGCTATAATTAAGATTCAATTTGATCACACCATTTTGAACTTGACCAATACCAAATTATTAACAAATTGGCAAGTTTTCACCTTAATGAGATTAAACTTCAACATGAATGTAACCCCGATCCCCAACTTTGTGATTTGGTTCTAATTTTCTAATCTATGTTGACTCCAGTTTTCTTATCCGATTTAGACTCAATTTCTGAGCCAATACTAATTCCCATACCTATATATTTAGAAACATGAACCATCGATTTTAAATAGTCACATTTCATTGATGTAAATTGAATGTGAATTTTAATTCTTTGGACCAAACTCTTGAACCAAAACCGACTTTCAAACCTAAATTTGATTTAAGTCATATTCTCGAGTCAATATTAATTCCCGTACCTTTCATTCCGGAGCCCAAATACACTACTACACTGAGTCACATTCCATTATTGGACCTAGATATTCTTTTCTTTAAAATTTTTTGAAAAGAAACAATATTTTGACCTATTTTTGTAAGAAATTAAGTTAATTTTAAGGAATAGGAGAATTATAATCAGAATTTCTTATACTTGATCAAAATAAGACTATTTGTTTGTATTGAGAAATAGAAAATCCTAAAAAGAAACTGATTGATAACAAAGGAGAGACAATATATGTGTGTGTGTGTGTGTGTGTGTGTGTGTGTGTGTGTGTGTGTGTGTGTGTGTGTGTATATATATATATATATATATAAAAGTGATGGATATGGGTCTATTGGGTAGAATTCTAATAGCTCAATAACTAATAGCCCAATAACTATTCTAACACTCCCCTCAAATTGGAGCATAAATGTCAACCATGCCCATTTGTTACTATTGACAGAAGACACTTTTGGAGAAGCTGCTTTGGTAAGTAGATATGCCAATTGCTTTGAAGATGAAGTAAACGTGAGAGAAACCATCTTTTTGATCTATGCATCTCTGGTCAGATGATAGCCAACCTCCATATGCATAGTCCTCTCATAGAACTCCTAATTTGTGCGATATAGATAGCAGACTGATTATCATAAAACATAAGTATAGGGTCAAGATGATAAAAACTAAACTCTAATAATAGATTCTTCAGCCATATCATTTCACAAGTAGTATTTGCCATGGCTCTATACTCTGCCTCTGTACTGGATCTAGAAACAATATCTTATTTCTTGCTCCTCCATGTCACCAGATTTTCTCCAACAAATGTACAATAGCCAGTAGTAGACTTCAGATCTCCCTTATCACCAGCATATCCTGAGTCATAATAGCCAAAAATATAAACATGGCCATGTTTCTTGTACACTAAATCTTTTTCAGGAGAGCTTTTGATATAGGCAAGAATCCTCAGAGCAGCTATCTCTATGCTGATGCATAAACCTGCTCAGTATTCTAACTGCAAGGTTATATAAGCCCTAGTAACTGTCAAGTAGATCAACTTCCCAATCAATTTCCTCTACTGTTTACGGTCATCAAGTAGATGAATATTATCACACCATAAATTCGCATTTGCTTTCATTAGAGTACTAGCAGGTTTGCACCCCCAACATGCTAGTTTTCTCAAGGAGATCAAGTGTATATTTCCTCTGAGATAGAAGTAAATCATGCTTTTGATAAGCAACTTCAATCCCAAGAAAATATCTTGGCTTCTCCATATCCTTCATCACAAAATATCATTTGAGATACTCTTTTATTTCTGCTAAGACCACAGAGTCACTCCCAGTTAGTAAAATGTCTTCAACGTACACAACCAATATCATTGAGCCAAACTTAGTACGATGAACAAATACTGAGTGATCTGAATGACAATGACCAAATTCAATATCGGAGATAACAATGCTGAACTTCTTAAACTATGCCCTTGAACTCTGTTTTAGCCATAGATTGCCTTCCTAAGTCTAAAGATAGCCCTGAGCAATACACCATGAAGGTTGCTCCATATAAACTTGCTCCTTCAAGTCCCTATAAAGAAAGGCATTCTTTACATCTAGTTGAAATAAAGGCCATTTCATATTAACGAAAACAAAAAACATAATTCGAATGGAGTTCAGCCGAGCAACTAGTGAAAAAAGTCTCAAAGTAGTATATGCCATAGGTTTGAGTATATCTTTTGGCAATAAACCTGGCCTTATACCTATCCACTGAACCATCAGGACGATACTTCAAGGTATAGAGCCATCAATAACCTATAACATCTTTGGATGCAGTGACTAACTCTCATGTTCCTCAAAAAATAAGAGCATCCATCTCCTCATCCAAGCCTGCTTCCAGGCAGGTATCAATATAGCCTTCTCATATGACTTGGGTAAAGATACAGAGGACAAGATAGGGCAAACTAGCAAAAAGAGGGAGCAAGACAATCATATGAAACAAAATGAGAGATATGATGATTAGTACAAGACTATTTACCTTTGCTGAAGGCAATAGGAACATCAAAATTTGAGGAAGGTAGACGGCTGAGGAGGTGGACTTCCACTGAAGAGGAGGCGGTCGGAACCGGTTTAGATGCAGGAACTTTTTGCCGATGAGTGTAGATATGTCTCAAGTTTTTTCCCGAGGTGGCTTTGGTGCAGGTAGTGCTGTAATGTCTTTTAATGACACTAGCGAAGAGACATCATGGACAACAATAGGTGCAGGCAAAGGATCAGACGGTGAAAAAGGCTATGATATAGTAACTAGACCTTGTGGAGAAAAGTAGGAAACTGATTAAAAAAATGTGACATCAGCTGACACAAAATGCTTTCTGGTTGATAGACTATAGCATCGATATCCTTTTTTAGTTCGAGAATACCCAACAAAGACACATTTTATAGACCTAGGAGATAATTTATTCAGACCTGGAGAAAAATCCCAAACAAAACATGTAAAATTAAAAACACGCGGAGGAACTGAGAAGATACATTTGTTAGGATATAGATATGGAAAAGGGATTTTACCATAAAGAACTAAGGAGGGCATCCTATTAATCAAATAGCAGACGCTTAATACTGTATCAACCGACAAATACTTTAGAACATGCATATGAATTATCATGGTTTGAGCAACATCTAGGATGTATCTGTGTTTGCGTTCCGCAACACCATTTTGTTGGGACGTATGAGAGCCGCATGT
This sequence comes from Agave tequilana, assembly GCA_038442645.1. Lineage (NCBI taxonomy): Eukaryota > Viridiplantae > Streptophyta > Magnoliopsida > Asparagales > Asparagaceae > Agave > Agave tequilana. Next base: position 200,300 of record JAVJIF010005275.1, on the reverse strand, counting down.
TTGATAATAATCCCATTCTTAGAACCAAAAAGAGACATTATTTTTCATATATTCTAAGACATTGTCAGTATGAATCACACAGATAGAGGTAAAAAATTGAGTTTTTATTTCATTATGAAAAAGTTCGATGACACCAGAACGTTAGACCTCTCTTTTAGCAAATATAGCCAAGTCATACGAGAGAAATCATCAACAAAAAAGAGAAAATATCTAAAATCTTTGGATGAAAGCATAAGACTAGGACCCCAGGCATCAGAATGAACTAACTCAAAATGCAGAACTACAAGGTTTAGAAAGAAA
>JAVJIF010005275.1:0-195000 GCA_038442645.1 Agave tequilana | reverse complement strand
GTGGCATCCAACCCACGAGGGGTCGCCCTTCCAAGCACACCTTCCAAGATTTTCCCTCCTACAGTCTCCCTTAATAACCCTAGTTTAGTTAATTTTATTAATGAATGTAAATGTAAGATAATGTGTGACTCAGCGTGACAGGATTAGGGACCAGTATAAAGAATATTTAGTATCAATTAGTAGTTACATTACATATCATAATTTTGGGAAAAATAGAACATGGTGATAACAGTGAGTGACAAATGCATAATAGTATAAGTGATGGCAGTGTATTAGGAGGTAGACATAATTATAAAATATGAATCATGACATAGTGTGACGGCAACTTACTTGTACAATATTTACTAATTTATAGTTATACTTGAATGATCATTTATGTATCAAACATCCTATGCATGCATGTCTTGCAATATACGTGATTAGAGAAGGATATGAAAATTGAGATCGAAAAGGAATTTATAAACTAACAAAGGAACACAAAGGGGGGAGAGAGTATGATACTTGCCTGATGTTGTTAGAATCTGAATTCCCGTAACTACAACCGGCTTGGGATAAAATTCACGGCCTAAATATTACGTGAATTAATTAGAGACCTGACATGTTATTTATTCAGTGATAAGTTAAGTGATAATGTATTTTTTACTATTTATTATATTTTTGGTTGGTTAATATTTTCAAATAATTAAATTTCTGAATTTATAGCAACTATTTAAAAACATAATTTCATATTAAAATACTTACATAAACTAATAAATTGATGTATAATATTTGCATATTACTCAATTATGAATTTCATATTTTTTGTATTATTTAGAAATTTATTGATCATTTTTAAATAAATTATCATTGAATAATAATTACAAAAATATTTATTTCATGTTATTCTAAGTAATATTGCATCAAAATAATTTTACAGAATTTTAAATTTAGTTTGTGATTTTCTTGACTTTTCTGGAATTTTTTGTAAATTTTTTAGAATTTTCTGAATTAAAATAAACCTAAAAATCAATAAAAATAAATAAAAAGCTTAACGGGTCTGTTGCTACAGTAACGGGTGTGTTGCTATAGTAATGGGATTGGGTCTGATTTGCTACAGTAAATGCTACAATAATTTTTCTACTTCTTTTTATTTTATTTATTCCTTTCTTTTTTCTTTTCCTTTTTCTTTTTCCTTTCTTTCTTTTTCCCTTTTTCTTTTTTTTTAATATTGGGTCGGGTTCCGGTCTGTTACCCAAACCCGGGTCTGATATCCATAGACCCAAACTGGGTCTGTACCCAGCACAGACCCAGTCGGGTCTGGTCTGGCTCAGGCCAGACCTGGCCTGGTCCGCACTGTGCTGTGCACAGTGCAGTGCACAATCTAAGCTTTTTTTTGGATTGAAAATAAATTTCTAAAAATAAATTAAAAATTATTATAATTAGGAGGCATATTCTAGGTGTTTACAAAAGTTTATTGTGATTTTAGCATGTGTTTTATGTGGTGAAATTAAGCTAACATGTAACGCATACTACGTGTTCGGTGAAATGTCACAACGAACTAAATTCTACGAAAATGCAAAATAAAATACCTGGAATGCTTTTCTTAAGTCTGAATCTTCTTCTCCTCATCCAACACTTTAGAATCTCACCAAGTTTGCAAAAGAAGAGATAGTGTAGTGAAAGAAAGAGAGAGAAATTTAGGTTTCGCAAGTGACTTGAGATGGTGAGATTAGGGGTGAGCATCGGTCGGTTCGGTTCGGTTTTTGCTAATTTTGCAAAACCGAACCGAACCGATTAGACTTAGCAACCGAACCGAACCGAACTGACTCAGTTCGGTTCGGTTTTTCAGTTTTTTTTGGTTAGGCCAATATTTTTTCATCATTTCTTACATTTTTTAATCACCATTATATTATCATCCTTTAATATTCTAATCTCAAATATTCAATACCCAAATTAGAAATAAGAAAAAGACCCTAAGCTTAATGTGAATTAAAAGTTTCATATTCTAAAACTTTTACACTATATTTGGGCTCTTATATCAAAACTCACATAATTATTACTAACTTTTAATGGCAAGAATGAAAAAAAAGAACTATATTAATATAAATATTATTCTAATTGTGATGGTGTACTTAACATAACTTTCACATATTCAACATAAAAAAGATGGTATTGTTAGAAGTAATGAGATAAATTTCACCATTTTTTGTTATGAACTATATGATTCATTAAATTGAATTAAGGTGGGATGATATATAGGGTGAGAGATTCGGTTCGGTTCGGTCGAGTTCGATTTTTGAAACACAAACCGAAACCGAACCGAACTAGAACGGTTCGGTTCGGTTCGGTTCGGTTCGGGTTTCGGTTTTTGATCGGTTATTTCGGTTATAACCGAACTCTGCTCACCCCTAGGTGAGATATCCCTTTTATAAGCACCGCACACACCCCTAAACCCCCTGAGAGTTAGGCTACGTGAGAGGAGTAGCGGGTTCAGTTGAGTGAGTGAGAATGAGAGGGAGAAAGTGTCGGAGAAGTTAGAGAGAGTGGGGGGAGTTGGAGAAGATGGGGGCAGTTAAAGGGAGGTTTAAATAAATGGGCTTAGGCTTTTAGACCACATGCCAATGTGACATAGTGGATGGAACTTATGAATTTAAATTAGGAGGTCAAGGCTTCAAAACTTTGAAGCATTATTATAGGGGTTTATTTTATAATATTTTTTTATTTTTATTTATTTTCATTTTTGCCTTTTCTTAACTCAATTAAATTCCTACTTAATTCAGAAAATTTCTAAAATTCTTAGAAAATAGTAAGCATTATTTTAAACATTACTAAGAAATTGAATTTATGAAATTCATCCCCGGTTGCAAATTAAAAATCCATAAGTCGTACAGCGACATAGATGGGTCATGAATTTCGAGAATCTTCAATTAATTTCGAAATTTTTGAAAAAATCAAGAAAAATCTAAAATATTAGGAAATTTTATTAGAGTAAAGTAGATTTAGTTTAGACCACCAGAACAGGTACTTATGCCATACCAATAACCAGTAGAAAATACCAGTAACTAAAACCGAGGGTTACAATCTAACCCACCTAATAAACAAATTTCGTCCTCCAAATTCAAAACAAACAAGGAGAAGAGTAATCTAAGCTATAAGATGATGAATAGATAGCTAGTGAGATAAGTTACCTGAGAAGAGATGAGGATATTTAGCCCTGATCTCATCTTCCGTTCCCAAGTGAAATCCCAGGAGAGTTTGGATCCCAAGATACCAGTACCAGCGGAATGGTCTTGTTCTTCAGAACCTTCTCCTTCTTGTCGATGATGCGGATTGGTTGAGCCTCATAGGATAGATCATAGTTCAGTTTCAAATCTGAATAGTCTAGGATATGTTGGTCATCCTGGACGTACTTCCTTAATTGAGAGATGTGGAATACATCATGGACACCATCTAGTACTAGAGGTAAGGCCACCCGGTATACTGCTTCTCCTACTCACTCAATGATGTCAAAAAGTCTAATGTATCTGGGACTCAACTTCCCACTGCAGCCGAACCTAATGACCCCCCTCGAGTTGGTGAGATCTTAAGAATACATGGTCACCTACTGCAAACTCTAAGGGTCTTCTCTTGGCATCGACCCACTTCTTCTGACGATCTTGAGCGGCTTTCATATGTTTCTTGATCTTGGCCACCTTCTCTACTGTTTGCAAAATCAGATCTAGGCTGAGCAACATTCTTTCACCAATGTCATCCCAGCACACAGGAGATCTGCACTTCCTCGCATAAAGTGCCTCATATGGAGCCATTTGGATACTAGCCTGATAGTTGTTATTGTAAGAGAACTCCACTAAATGCAGATGATAATCCCATGATCCCTTAAAGTCCAGTATATAGGCTCTAAGCGTATCCTCTAGAATCTGGATGGTTCTTTCTAATTGGCCATCAGTTTGAGGATGGAATGCCGTGATGAACTTTAACTTGCTGCCTAAGCTCCTCTGAAGACTATCCCAGCGCGACACAAATATAGTGTCTCTATCTAAAACAATACTAACAGGGACTCCATGCAGTCTAACTATTTCCTGTATGTACTTCTTTGCCAGTGCTTCTATGGACGGTCCGACTCTGAAAGGTATAAATTGAGCACTCTTAGTGAGTCGGTCCACAATCACCCATATAGCATTGTTCCCTCTTGGACTCCTAGGCAGGCCTACAACAAAGTCCATGGTGATATTCTCCCACTTCCATTCGGGAATAATAGGGAGTGGTTGTAGCAGCCCAGCCATCCTCTGGTGTTCTGCCTTGACTTGTGGGCATACAAGTCAACGGGCTACGAATCGAGCTATCTCTCTTCATCCTATGCCACCAAAAAGTGTTGCTTCAGATCTCTGTATATTTTAGTACCCCCAGGGTGAACCGAATAAGGGGAACTGTGAGCTTCAGAGAGCAACTCCCTTCGAACTTCTTCAGATGTTGCACAGAGTCTGCTTTCGAACCGAAGCGAACCATCTGCATTGATGACTATATCCTGCCTTAGTCCGGCTTCCACATCTCTGATCTTCTGTAACGTAGGGTCTTCCTTTTAAACCTCCTTGATCTTCTTAATTAGAGATGGTTGAGTCACCAAGGTCATGAGTCTTCCAATATCTCCCGGTAGAATGATCTCCAAGTCTAACCTAAGGATCTCTTCCTGCATCTTCTGTTGAGTCATCAACATGAAAGAGGGCTTCCTACTGAGAGCATCAGGAACTATATTCACCTTCTCGAGGTGGTATTGCAGATCTATATCATAGTCTGCCATGAGCTTTCGCCATCTCCTCTGACGCATGTTGAGCTCCTTCTGGGTAAAAATATACTTAAGACTCTTATGATCTGTGAATATCTCCACACGCTCCCTGAGAAGATAGTGTTTCCACACCTTAAGGACGAAGATGACCGCCGCCAGTTCCAGATCATGGGTTGGGTAATTCCTCTCATGGGGCTTCTGTTGTCTTGAGGTGAATGATATCACTCTGCCTCGTTGCATTAATACATAACCCAGGCCGCGCCCAGAAGCATCAGTATGTATCACCATCCCCCCAGATCCATCTGGAATTGCTAGAACTAGTGCTGTCGTCAATCGATCCTTCAGTTCCTCGAATGCTAATTGGCATTCCTCAGTCCACCGATACTTCACTTCCTTTCTAGTGAGGTTGGTTAGAGGTTCAGCGATCTTGGAGAAATTTTGGACAAACTGACCATAGTAACCAGCTAGTTCAAGAAAACTTCTTACTTCCGTGACAGACTTAGGAATTGGCCAATCTCTGACAGCTTCTACTTTGGATGGATCCACCGAGATGCCATCCCCAGATATGATATGCCCGAGAAATGAGACATGGTCTAACCAAAAAGAGCATTTACTACGCTTTGCATATAACTTCTTTTATCTTAGAATTTGTAGGACAATCCTCAAGTGCTTAGCGTGCTCCTCTTTGGTCTTGGAATAGATCAGGATATCATCAATGAAGACCACGACAAATTGATCTAAATATGCAGCAAAGACGCGATTCATCAAGTCTATGAATACTGTAGGAGCATTCGTGACTCCGAATGGCATAACAAGGAACTCGAAATGTCCATATCGCATCCGAAAAGCAGTCTTAGATACATCCTCAGCTTTCACCCACACTTGGTGATAACCAGAACAGAGATTTAGCTTAGAGAATATTGTGGCTCTCCCCAGTTGATCAAAGAGATCGTCAATTTGGGGTAAGGGATACCTATTTTTGACTGTGACATGTTCAGCTCCCGTTAATTAATGCATAGTCGTTGGCTACCATCCTTCTTCTTGACTAAAAGGATCGGAGCGCCCCAGGTTGAAGCACTCGGTCGGATTAACCCCTTATCGAGTAATTCTTGAATCTACTTCTTCAGTTCCGCTAGTTCTATCGAAACCATGCGGTATGGCTACTTGGAAATAGGGGTTGTTCTAGGCAAGACTTTGATACTAAATTCAATCTCTCAAACAAGGGGTAGTCTAGGGAGATCCTCAGGAATATGTCAAGAAATTCACATACCACCTCAGGTATATTAACCTGCTCCTTAGAGTTCAAGGACTCTAGCACCCCCTTCAATTACCTCTTTTTGAATTAGGCTTGCTCCAGAGTTACATCCCCAGCATGGAATTCAAACTCTGGATGACTAGGGACCTAAAAGGTAACTTTCTTCTTCCTACAGTCAATGAGAGCATAGGAAGTGCCCAACCAGTCCATGCCCAAGACAACGTCAAACCCAGAGTCCTTTATGACTATCAGGTCGGCTAGAAACTCTCTACCATATATCACTATAGGGGACTTCCTACATTCCTTAGAACAGACACTATCCTGCCTTCTGTGGCTATGTTCCAGGGATTTGCCATATCATCACAAAAAAGGTGGTGCCGAGCAATAAAGTTTGCAGAAATAAAAGAATGGGCAACCCCGGAATCGAAGAGAACATGTGTAGCAATAGATTGTACTAAGATGGTACCTGCAACGACTCCATCAGCCACTTCAGCTTCCTCAAAAGTCAGATTGTAGGCCCGACCCTGCTTCTTTACTGGTCGGCCTTGCTGAAGCATCTTGCCCTTGGCTCTAAGGAACATCTCCTACTTGGTTGAAAGTGCAACTCGAGGCTATAAATGGGTTGGGACCCGCTGTGACATAGGTCTTCTGGATATGAAATTGTTGGCCTTGAGACAATCGCGGAGCTGATGATCACTAGCCCCGTAGGCCAAGCACTTGCGATTTGCCCGTCTACAGTCCTTCAAAGCACGACCAGGCAGATGACAGAAGATGTAGACCAACTCCTTCCGAGCTATTATGGGAGCAGGTGCCGGAAATGGGGCAGGCCTCTTGGGTGGTGGGGCCTGACACCAGATCTAACAGGAATATGGGCCATTGGGCGCTTCTGGGAGAGCCCTAGCAATCACCTCCTTTGCTGTAATATCTACTTCTGAGTCCTTGCTGTCTCTAAAACTTGGGCGTAGGTGTTGAGCGGGAGTACAGCAATATAGCTCTGAATATTGATATCCAGCTCTTGAAGAAACCTCCTGGCACGGTCCCCTTCTTGTGCCACCATGTATTGCGCAAAGCGACTTAGTCTGGTAAATTCTGCGGTATACTGATCCACGATACATACTCCTTGATTCAAGTTAATGAATTATCGCTCCATTTCTGTTTTAACAGTCATAGGAAAGAACTTTACTAAGAAACTTTCGCTGAATGTCTTCTAGCTGATGAGTGGAGCCAGCCTTTCCATCTCAGCGGTCCACCAGATATGGGTGATGTCAGTAAGTCGGATGCTCATTACATCGACCCGATCTTCCTCAGGAATTTTTGTGGCAATTAGCAGTTGCTCCATCTTAATCATTCACTGTTCCGCCCCTAGTGGTGTCTCATTTTCTGAGAAGTTATTTGGGTGCAACCTTTGAAAATCTGACACGTTTTCCACCTTAGTCGACACATGGTCAGAGCTTAACCCCATCAGAGCATGCTCTGTAGTCTCCTGAACCCTCGTCACTCCAACCCGAAGCAGACCATTCTGATCCTGCTGCAATTCCAGCATGCGTTTCAAAGTTTGGAGGATCTCCGTGTTCTCTAAGGTTGGGTCGACTTAGGAGGAAGAGGGGACATTTCTATTCTGAGCCATGAGTGTCTGGAACAGATAGGGGATAGTTTAGAAGGGAATCTAAGGCACGAGTTTAGAGTAACGATGTGTATCCAGATAATTATAAATGCTATTTCTTATATGTGAATCTGATTGTCTTTATATGGTCCGGAATTAAAATGAAACCTGGCTCTGATACCAACAAAATCATGTCACGTCCCGCTTCCTAAAATATAGAATACGGGTACGTGAGATGGCCAGCAGATACTCACGAAGAGGGAAATCTCTTCCGTGAATACCTTACACTGTAGTAAATGAGCCAAATTCTCGCACATATATTCAAAAGACTACCAGAAGTTTCATTTCACAAAAAAGGCATACATCTACAATAGTCTTTGTATGGATACAAGATTAGAATCATAACAAAGTAGAAATAAAAGAAGATATAATTTTAGCATCGGGACATCATAACAAGACAAAATGCTAAAATACAAGATAAGAAACTCGGACTCACGACAGGTAGTCTTCCTGGGTTCCTTCAAACAGTGGCTCGTCAGTCTCCTCAAGCTCTGATGCTGAAAAATCAAGGTCCGTCAGAAGCAGACTAGAAAGTGCACACACGAGAAGGGGAAACAATAATATGAAAATGTGAAAGTAAAGAACAATATAAGTAGAGCACTGGAATCAATGAATAATAAATCTGATGGTAATATAAACTGACGGCTAAGATACCAATGAGAGTAACAGAACAATCAGGTGAAATAAGATAATGTATGTATACTATAACATGTATATAATGAGCATGAAGCACCCTGGACGAGTAATGTCACATATCATAATCATCAGGTCACAAGATCTCTAGATCACAAGTTAAGAACCATATGGCAAGTCCAGGAACATCATGTAGTCAAGATTATCCATGTCACAAATGATAATTCTAAGTCTAGTATGTTTTATTACCCTAACTAATGCGACTATCCTGTGCCCCATCTCACAGGACAACTACATATAAAACAGGTGATGCGTTAGTGGATCCTGATAGCAGAGAAAAACAGTTCACTGTACTCAGGTATCATGTAATAACAGGAGCGCGCACAAATAACAAGATCACGTGTGGCATCCAAACCCACACGGGATCGCCCTTCTAAGCACACCTCCCTGGATTTATCTTGCTACAGTCTTCCGCAATAACTCCGGCTTGGTTAATTTTATTAATCAATGTAAATGCAAGATAATGTGTGACTCAGCGTGACAGGATTAGGGACCAGTATCAAGAGTATTCAATGTCAAATAGTAGTTACATTACATATCAAAATTTTGGGAAAAATAGAACATGGTGATAACAATGAGTGACAGATGCATAATAGTATAAGTAATTCCAGTGTATTAGGATGTAGACATTATTATAAAATATGAATCATGACATAGGGTGACGTCAACTTACTTGTACAATATTTACTAATTTATAGTTATACTTGAATGATCATTTATGTATCAAACATCCTATGCATGCATGTCTTACAATACATGTGATTAGAGAAGGATATGAAAATTGAGATCGAAAAGGAATTTATAAACTAACAAAAGAACACAAAGGGGAGAGAGAGTTTGTGTACTTGCCTGATGTTGTTAGAATCTGAATTCCCGTAACTGCAACCGGCTCTGGATAAAATTCACGGCCTAAATATTACATGAATTAATTAGAGACTTGACATGTTATTTATTCAGTGATAAGTTAAGTGATAATGTATTTTTTACTATTTATTATAATTTTGGTTGGTTAATATTTTGAAAAATTATATTTCTGAATTTATAGCAACTAGTTAAAACATAATTTCATATTAAAATACATGCATAAACTAATAAATTGATGTATAATATTTACATATTACTGAATTATGAATTTCATATTTTTTTGTGCTATTTAGAAATTTATTGATCATTTTTAAATAAATTATCATTGAATAATAATTATAAAAATATTTAATTTTAATGTTATTCTAAGTAATATTACATCAAAATAATTTTACAGAGTTTCAAATTTAGTTTGTGATTTTCTGTGAATTTTCTGAAATTTTCTGTGAATTTTCTAGAATTTTCTGAATTAAAATAAATCTAAAAATCAATAAAAATAAATAAAAAGCTTAACGGGTCTGTTGCTACAGTAACGGATCTGTTGCTACAGTAATGGGTTTGGGTCTGGTTTGCTACATTAAATGCTACATTAATTTTTCTACTTATTTTTATTTTATTTATTCCTTTTCTTTTTCTTTTCCTTTTTCTTGTTTCCTTTCTTTCTTTTTCCCTTTTTCTTTTTTCCTTTTTTTTTAATATTTGGTCCGGTTCGGGTCTGTAACCTAAACCCGGGTCTGATATCCACAGACCCGGACTGGGTTTGTGCCCGTGCCCAGCACAGACCCAGTCGGGTCTGGGCTGGCCCACAGGGCCAAGCTGGGCCTGGCATGGCTCGACCAGACCCAGGTCGGGTCTGGCTCAGGCCAGACCTAGCCTGGTCCACACTGTGCTGTGCACAGTGCAGTGCACGACACAGTGCAATGCACAACACAGTCCAAGCTTTTTATTTTTTGATTGAAAATAAATTTCTAAAAATAAATTAAAAATCATGATAATTAGGAGGCATATCCTAGGTGTTCTACAAAATTATATTGTGATTTTAGTATGTGTTTTACATGGTGAAATTAAAACTAACATGTAATGTATACTACGTGTTCGGTGAAATGCCACAACGAACTAAATTTTACGAAAATGCAAAATAAAATCCCTGGAACGCTTCCCTTCAGTCTGAATCTCCTTCTCCTCGTCCAGCACTTTAGAATCTCGCAAAGTTTCCAAAAGGAAGAGATAGTTTAGTGAAAGAAAGATAGAGAAGTTTAGGTTTTGCAAATGACTCGAGATGGTGAGATATTCCTTTTATAGGCACCACACACACCCATAAACCCCCCCTGAGAGTTAGGCTATGTGAGAGGAGTAGTGGGTTCAGTTTGAGTGAGTGGGAATGAGGGGGAGAAAGTGTGGGAGAAGTTAGAGAGAGTGGGGGAGGTTGGAGAAGATGGGGGAGTTAAAAGGTGGTTTAAATAAATGGGCTTGGGCTTTTATAGCCTACGTAAATGTGACATAGTGGATGGAACTTATGGATTTGAATTAGGAGGTCAAGGGTTCAAAACTTAGAAGGGTTATTATAGTGGTTTATTTTCTAATATTTTTTATTTTTATTTATTTTCATTTTTGCCTTTTCTTAACTCAATTAAATTCCTATTTAATTCAGAAAAATTCTAAAATTCTTAAGAAATAGTAAGCATTATTTAAACATTACTAGAAATTGAATTGAGGAAATTCATCCCCAATTGCAAGTTAAAAATCCATAAGTTGTATAGCGACATGATGGGTCACGAATTTCAAGAATCTTCAATTAATTTCGAAAATTTTTGAAAAAATCAAGAAAAAATCTAAAATATTAGGAAATTTTATTAGAATTAAAGTAGACTTAGTTTAGACCAACTAGAACGGTTATTTATGCCATATTGATCACCAGTAGAAAATGCCAGTAACTGAAACAGTAGGTTACAGAGCGGCATCAAACCTCGAAGACTCTCAGCGTCTGGAAGAAAAGCCAGTGGAGACATCTGAGAAGGACTGGGGCAAGATAAATCGCATAGTGTGTGTCATCATCAGGTCTTATTTGATACAAGACATCATGTATCATATATTGTATGAGACTTTTGCAAGGAAGATTTGAGCAATCCTAAAAAAGAAGTATCTGGCGAAGTGCATCGAGTCTCGACTGCCTCTAAAGAGGGGGCTTTATCGCTTCCAATTGAAGAGAAAGCTTTTCATTAGTGAACACATGAACAACTACACAAAGCTTCTTGCAGACTTAGTTAATATGGATGTTGAGATCGAAGAAGACGACAAAACGGTGATTCTTTTGAATTCTCTACTTGATGAAGAGTATGAGACATTTATCCTAACCTTGATCAATGATAAACAAACACTTAACTATAGTGAAGTGTCAGCTGCTCTTGTAAATTATGAAGTGCAGAAGAACTAGTAGTCTTCTTCAAAGAGTGATTCAATTGAAGTATTAACGTTAAGAGGCAAGAGTTCCTGTAAGAAGGACAAAGGCGATTGTGGGAAATCAAAGTCTAGACCAGAATTCAAAGATCTGAAGAAGAACCAGTGTGCCTTTTGCAAAGAGTTTGGGTACTGAAAAGTTGATTGTCCAAGGATCAAAGTTAGAAATAAAGAGTCAAAAACTGAGGCAAATCTCGCAAGGGTGATCAATACCCAATCGAATAGTACTTAACAGGTAGGTGGATGGACTCTGACTCAATGGTAATCTCTTTCTTAGTCACCACTCCTACTATTGGTTACTCAGGCGATTCTAAGTGGATGTAGATACAAGAGCTAACTATCACATGTGTCACAACGGGGATTGATTTTCTAACTTTGAGAAGCTAGATGGATATTCTGATGTCATGGGTTATGATCGGTCATATAACATGGAAGGGATAGGTATGGTCTATATCCAGATGTCTAATGGGAAGGTGCGGATATTGAAGGAAGTGCGATATGTACCTCAACTGAAAATAAATCTTATCTCTATTAGTTTCTTGGAAGAATTGGGTCTTGAAGTATCTACTGGAGATGGTGTTCTCAAGATGATTAAAGACTCGATGGTTGTTTTGAATGGCACCTGACGCAATAACCTTTACCATTTGAAGGGTAGTACAGTTACAGGTAAGTGATGACTTCTACGAATTCAAATAGTAATTGCACTCAACTCTGTCATATGAGGCTCGAACATACAAGAGAAAAGACTTTACAAGTTCTTGTAAAGCAAAGTTTATTGAAGGGTGCCAGTACCTGTAAATTAGAATTTTGTGAACATTGCGACATCAAAAAGAAGACCAAGGTAAGATTCGACACCATGACTCATTGCACCGAGGGGACTCAGGATTATATTCACGCAGATGTTGTTGGCCCAGAGACCATTCACCTTAGTTTTGATGATGACTAACTTATGAAGGATAGTTTACTAAAGATCTTGTGTTTAAGAAGTTTTAGATATTGATCAAGATCTTAGTAGGTGATTAGCTTCAATAAAGGATCAAAGCCAGTTTTGGAGCTAACTCATGATGATTTAAGAGCTCACACGTTAAGATCGCATCTACTACTCAAAAGGAGTCAAGCTCTATGGATCGTGTTTGGATCGAGTTGGCTTGGAAAAAGAGTTCTACAAGAAGACTTCGCGTTGTTTAATTTAGTTTTATTTTGGATCTTGTATAAGGATAACTTAGTTTTGATATGCTCAAGTACACACACAAGAGTTAAAATAGTTTTTGATTTTGGTATAACCGTTTTTTAAATGTCAAGAATATACATATATGGTTTTGATGAATAGATAGAATCAAAAGAAGTTTACTTAGTTTATATGTATAGTGGATTCATCCATATACATTGTTTAGTTCATATTATCTAAAAACTTATTTTGATGATTCTAGTTTATGGTTTCAAGTTTTGTTTTTAATAAAATTTAGTTTTAGATTTATTGTCAAAAATATAATATATCTTTTATATGTGTATTGGATTCTATCCATATATATTATGCTTTTAAATGAGCTTAAATATCTTGTTTTTGTATTTGTACAAGTTTATAGAAAAATCGTATTTTCCTTTAGAAGTTTGGTTTAAAGCTTAATTTCTATATCACAAAAATAGTTCAAATTGTTTGAAATATGTGTTGAATTTTAGTTAAAAATATTTGTTCTTTAAATATTTTGCAAGAAATTATTTTTTTAGATTTTACGTGATTTTATAGGATTTCATGGATATTTAAAAGACCAAGTTTCAAAACACTAAAATCAGCTTGACACCACTAGCAGTCGACCGACCGGTCAACCAGGCCAGATCTCGGTCTACCGGGCGGTCGATCGATGTGCACAAGGCTATGGCCATTGGGCCAGTCGACCGATCCAGAGATGCTCTGGCCATTGTGCACAAGACATGCACAAGCCCTCTGGATCTGGCCTCGGTCGACCGACCAGAGAGTTCATTCTCTGGGATCTGGCCTCAGTCGATCGGGCGGTCGACCGACAGTCAAATTGCCTTGCGCGGTCGACCGGTCGGTCGACTGACAACCCCAACTGTCAGAAATCTGACTGTTAGCCGGTCGATCGGGCGGTCGACCGACAGGTTATTTTGACCTGTTCTGAACCCCAACGACTTTATTTCCATATCCCTATAAATTTGGGTCTTTGGGGGCTGTTTTTCTTAAGATTTTTTTGAGCAAAAAATTTTCACTTCTCCTAAGTTTTCAGCAAGTTTTAGTGCAAAAATCTCTATCTTTATTTGTTTCAAAGTTTTTAGGAAATCAAAAGAAAATAAGTTTTGGGATTCTAGTTCTTGTCCAAAAGCTTATATCTTATCTAGAGTTTTTTCCAAGTATTTTCTTTTCCAAAACATGTTATTTTCTCAAACTTGAACAATCAATTCAAAATCTACCCTTAGGATCTTTGTTTGTGAGAAAAATAATTTATGATCTTTCAAGATCACTAAGAGAGATTGTTTGTGATCTTTGTGATCACCAAGTGTATTTTCTTTTACTTTGTGATTAGCTAGGTGCCCACCTCTTGGGTAGAGATTTGTGTATCGAGAGATTAGTTGTGTACTCCTGGTGTAGAGTTGTAATTTCTCAGTGGAGGTCCCTTTGTAGAAGATCCTTTGTGGACATAGTGTAAATCCTTCTGTATGAAGGCAGGGACGTAAGGCAATGACTCAAACCTCGAAATATATCTTGGTATTTGCGATTGATCCACTATCTTTCAACTCTATTTCTCTTTATAACTTGCATTGCTTTACATTATTCATATTCATATACTAGATATAGTTTGTGTATGCCCACACTTATATTCAACCAAGAGAACTTATTAAAGCACCTCAACTCTTAGTCTAGAAGAATTTAGAGGAGTAGTTCCAGAGCCCTTCACCGAAAATTCAGGCTCACTCTTGGTTACACAGTGTGTTTATAATTAAGTTTCTAATTCTACATCATTTGTCCTAAATTAGCTGGTACACCTATTCACCCCCTCTAAGTGTACTTTCAATTGGTATTAAAGCTGTGCACTCTTGATATTTGATTTAACCACCTAGAAGTGAGATCCTTAGATTGCTAATATAATTTGCTTTGCATACATATAGTTTTTATACACTCATGAGTTTTCTTACCCCTCCCAGTATGATGTTCCCAACATCGATATGAGAAAGTTTAAGATCAGTGCATACCTCAAAGCCCTAAGATTGCATGTTTACATTGCCACTACAAAGAAATCATATATTTATAATGGCAAGCACCTAGAGGCTAATATACAAGCCATAGAGGCACTTAGGAACGCATTCTTTAATTTCTCATTATGATTCTGCTTTTGTAGTGCGAAACACATTGACTTCTCCCAAGGTATCAACGACACATATTTTGGAGAAGGAATCTAGTGAAGATGAGTTCGACCAAGCTTGGTTTATGGTCGAAAAGATTGACTCCCTTGAGGTAATTTCGAACACTCAACTAGATGATTGCGCTCACTCTTCATGTGATGATAATACTATGAATACACATGCTTTAAATGAAGAATTTTCATTATTTTGCGAAAACTTGCTAGAAAAATGCAAACTTTAAAAAAATTTGAACTAAAAGAAGAAAATAAAAAAATATTTTCTAAACTTGATATGATTTTGCAAGAGAAGGTTGAGGTTTCAAATGAAAGGGACTCATTGAAATCCCAACTTGACCTTACCTTGAAAGAAAATGAATTTTGAAAAATAAAAATAATTTTGATGTTGTTTTGAAGAAAAATGAGATTTTTCTTCAAAGTATGATTTTGTTTTAAAAGAGAATGATTCTTTGAAAAACAAAATTGCTTTGATTTTCAAAGAATTTGATTTGGCTTCAAAAGAAAAAATTTCTTTGAAAAATGCTTTTGATTCTCATGTTGATCATACACCCATTGCTTCATCTTTTAGTGATATATTCATGATGAAGAAGTGTGATGATTGTTTGGGCTCCACTTTGAGCCAATGTGTTATGAACCACATAAGGTTAGAATCCATGTTTCATAAGAAATATACTCCACATTTTCATGCACTCAAACCACAGCATACACATGTTCATCTTGCTTACACACATGATTATATGTATTCTAATGTTTATACTTGTACACATTGTGAACGTATGGCCACCTTGCATAGTTTTATTATGATAGAATAAATAATTCAAATTTTGCAAATAAATTTATTTGGACTAGGAAAGATGCTAACCCCCATGGACCTAAGAAAGTGTGGGTATCAAAGTTCACCCCTATTGTATTTGATGTAGGTGTGGGCTCTCACTTGGCGTGAGGGTATTGGTGTCTTGATGGTGGATGCCATCCGAGCCTAAAGATTATATTTATGGATGCATCACTTTCAAGGGATGTTTGGTGGAAAAACCACCACAGTTTGGAGACCTAGATATTGGTTCATTGGCTTTGATAACTATCTCTAACTCCCATTTTTATTTACATGTTTTCATATGAATGTTTTAGCATGTCTTGATTTTCAATGTTCATTATGTTAAATACAATGTTATTAGACATGTGTTATACATAAATAGTCTTTGAGATACATCCATGTTCATATAGACTTATATTTTTGTGTGTATATACTAGTTTTAAAACACATGCATTTAGCTTAATGATCATATTTGTTTTATGCTTCATGTGGTGATTACTTATTTAGATGTAGTTTTCATTAAAACTTGTGTTTATACTTATACAAGTAGTGAGCTACACTTGATTAGTATGTGTTTGTACTTCATTTCTCATTTGTATTCATTACATGTATATGTATAACTTTGTTTTGATGATTTTTTCATTTATACTTATTTTTCCTATTTTTGTACATGTTTTGCTTCATGTATATGTTATTTTTGTCTAAAACTAATAGATATACATGTATATCCTTGAGTCACTTGTCTTCATGCAAAATTCAATTATGAACTTATTTGTGTTTGGGATATATTTGTATACTTTTAATTTCAACAAAACATACATATACCTTGAAGATTGTTTATTATAAAATTTTAATTTTGATGTTTGTTTTGAGCGTTATTGATTATTTTCATGAATATGCTATTCGTATGATTCTTGTGCACTCACATTTCTTATATTTACTCATGACCTTATTTTTATGAGCTAATTTTTGTGCCTTATAGATCTTGAGTGATAATTATTATGTACTTAGCATGCTCATAGGATATATGATTTAGTTTCATATTTTGAAGGATCTTTAATTAGTTTTCAAAATTTATTTTAAACAAGTTTCTTGATTCTTTAGTTAGTAGAGTTTTTAAACATGTTAAATTAATTTTTAAATTTTTATTTTTGAAAACGTCTACCAATCAAAGGGCGGTTGGATGGGCGACCATGCCTTGTATACCCTAAATTAAGTATCTTTCAAAACTGTACATGAATAGGGTGGTAGGTATGAGTTATACATAATTTTTAATAAAATTCATTTTGTATACTCATATTTTCTATATATATATGGGTCATATATAAATTAACATTAAATTGCTCTGATACATACATATAGATATTTTCTTGTGCTTTAAATATATATGCCATATATTTTTAGCACAAATTATTTCTTATTAAGCTTGATTTAGTCCTTAATGTCAATTGTCGTTCAAGTGGTATCATATACAAGCTTATACATTATTTTCATTTGATATTTCATAAAGAGGAGAAAAATTCATGTTTTTATCTTTTAATTAGTTTTATTTTTATTGGTATCTTACTCCCACTGTTTATGATGAAAAATACTTTGTTTTGGTGTATGTTAACATTTTCAATATTGTTATCAATAATCTTAAATTAGTATTATTCTCAATTTGATATCTTTATTGCAATAGCTTATGCACATGAATAAAAAAATTAATTTTAGTGTTTACCTAAAAATTATTGGCTTTTACTTTCAATTGATATGATGTCCTTTTATTGGTATCAATTGATAAAAAGATTATTTTACTTTCAATTAGTTTCTTTCAATTGATTGTTCGTTATTGGTATCAAAATTTTGTTTCAAAAATATGTTTATTGGCATCACATGTTCAATCCTAAATTTTTCTTTCCTTCAAAATATGTTTGGTTGGTATTGTTTGTTTATTTTCACCCCTTTGTTGATGAGTGATAAAAAGAAGAAGAAAGATTTGTGATTATATATGCTAGTGTTTATGCATATATATATATATATATATATATATATATATATATATATATATATAATATATATATATATATATATATATATATATATATATTATAGTTTTAATTGGTATTTATGAGCTTCAATGAAGCTTATTCTTCATCTATGCATATATAGCCTTATAAGTTTTGTCATCATTAAAAAGGGGAGATTTTGGCCCAGAGGCCTTTCACCTTAATTTTGATGATAACTAACTTATGAAGGTTAGTTTACTAATGATCTTGTGTTCAAGAAGTTTCAGATATTGATCAAGATCTTAGTAGATGATTAGCTTCAATAAAGGATTCAAAGCCAGTTTTAGAGCTAACACATGATGATTCAAGAGCTCGTACGTCAAGATCACATCGAGTACTTAGAAGGGATCAAGCTCTATGGATCATGTTTGGATCGAGTCAGTTTTAATAAGGAGTTCAACAAGAAGACTTCAGTTTATTTAGTTTAATTTTATTTTAGATCTTGTGTAAGATATCTTAGTTTTGATATACTTAAGTACACACACACACACAAAAGTTAAAATAGTTTTTAGTTTCGGTTTAACCATTTTTTGAATTTCAAGAATATACATATATGATTTTTATGAATAGATAGAATCAAAATAAATTTACATGGTTTATATGTATAGTGGATTCATCCATATACATTGTTTAGTTCATATTGTTTAAAAACTTATTTTGATGACTCTAGTTCATGGTTTCAAGTTTTATTTTTGACAAAACTTAGTTTTGAATTTATTATCAAAAACATAGATATATCTTTCATATATGTATTAGATTCTATCCATAACACTTGCTTCAAAATGAGTTTAAATATCTTATTTTTTTATTTATACAAATTTATAGAAAAATCGTATTTTCCCTTAGAAATTTGGTTTTTGGAAAATACCGGTTTGGTTTAAAGCTTAATTTTTATATCACAAAAATAGTTCAAATTATTTGAAATATGTGTTGAATTTTAGTCACACATATTTGTTCTTTAAATATTTATAAGAACTAATTTTTGTAAATTTTATGTTATTTTATGGGATTTTATGATATTTAAAAGACCAAGTTTCAAAACCCTAAAACCCAGCCTAAGACCACTGGCGTTTTACAGACCGGTCGATCCGACCAGATCTCGGTCGACTGGGCGGTCGACCGATATGCACAAGGCTCTGGCCATTGGGCCGGTTGTCCGTAAGGTCGACCGATCTAGAGAGCTCTAGATCTGGCCTCGGTCGACCGACCGGAGAGTTTACTCTCTGGTTCTGGCCTCGGTCGATCGGGCAGTCGACCGATAAGCAAATTGTCTTAGGCGGTCGACCGACCGTTGATCGACAACCCTAACAGTTAGAAATCTGACTGTTGACCTGTCGACCGGACGGTTGATCGACAGGTCATTTCTGACCTGTTCTGGACCCCAATGGCTATATTTCCAAACCCCTATAAATTTGGGTCTTTGGGGGCTGTTTCCCCTAAGATTTTTGAGAGAAAAATTTTCCCACTTCTCCTAAGTTTTCAGTAAGTTTTCAAAACAAGTTTTAGTACTAAAATCTCTATCTTTATTTGTTTCAAAATATTTTAAAAATCAAAAGAAAATAAGTTTTGGGATTCTAGTTCTTGTCCAAAATTTCTATATCTTATCTAGAGTTTTTTCTCAAGTGTTTTCTTTTTCAAAACACTTTATTTTTTCATACTTGAGCAATCAATGTAAAATCTATCCTTAGGATCTTTGTTTGTGAGAAAATTGTTTGTGATCTTTCAAGATCACCAGGAGAGATTGTTTGTGATTTTTGTGATCACCAAGTGTATTTTCCTTTACTTTGTGCTTGTCTAGGTGCCCACCTCCTGTGTAGAGGTTTGTGTATTGAGAGGGGAGTTGTGTACTCCTGGTGTAGGTTGTAATTTCTCAGTGAAGGTCTCTTTGTGGAAAGTCCTGTATGGACATAGTTAAAATCCCTCTGTGTAAAGGTGGGGACCTAGAGTAGTGGCTCGAATCTCGAAACATATCTTGGTGTTCGCATTTGATCCATTATCTCTTAACTCTATCTCTGTTTATGTCTTGTATGGTTTTACATTGTTCATATTCATATGCTAGATATTGCTTGTGTGTGCTCACACTTATGTTCAACTAAGAAAGCATATTAAAGCACCTTAACTTTTAGCCTAGAGGAATTTAGAGGAGTAGTTTCAGAGACTTTCACGAGAAATTCGGGCTCACTCTTGGTTACACATAATGTGTTTGCAATTAAGCTTATATTTCGCATCATTTGCCCTAGATTAGATGGTACACCTATTCACCCCCCTTTAGATGTATTTTTAGATGTCTGGGGACCTACCAAAATAGTTGTCTTTTATAGATAATTGCTCTAGGCGATATTGTTAGAGAAAGTCCGGTGCATGTTATCCAATGCAGACATATCGAAATCATTTTGGGCTGAGGCATTGGCATATGCATGCCATCTTATTAATAGGTTACCTTTGTCTGTAATAGAAGGTAAAACTCTTCTAGAGATTTAGTCAGGAAAAATTGCTCAGGATTATGATTCACAATGAGTATTTGGATGTCTAGCCTACTATCATCTCAAGAAGACAAGTTGGACCCAAGGTCGAGAAAAGGTGTGTTCGTAGGATTCAAGAAAGGAGTAAAAGGCTACAAAACTTAGGATCTGAAGGATAAGAAATTTATCTTGAGTAGAGACGTTACATTTGATGAGGCTTCAATGGTGAAGCCTACAGACTCTCAGCAGGTGGAGAGTCAGACGACCGATAGGATATTGCAGCAGGTAGAGAGTGATGCTATTTCACTGTGTCTAGAAAGATCAGTATCTTGTAAGATCATACCCTCAGTGACACAGGAAGGTGATCAGGCAGCCGCACAGGATGTTGATGAGAGTCAAGGACAGACAATGGGTGATGTCCAAGGATCCATTGCAGTTGAGAGAACCCCGAGAAATTCACGTAAGCCCAGTTGGCTCACTACTAACATAATCGTGACCTATGCTCTCCCAATCATTGAGGAGGTTATCCTGTATACATATAGGGAAGCTAAAATTAGTTCAGAATCCAATATGTGGAAGGATGCCATGATGAAAGAGATGTGTTCTCTACACACGAATGACATTTGAGAGTTATCAGAGTTGCCCAAGGAAAAGAAGGCGATCAGTTATAAGTTGGTATTTTCAAAGAAATAGGGGTCTCCATATGGTGATATTATATGCTACAAAGTCAGATTGGTTGCTAAAGATTACATGCAGCGAGAAGACATTAACTACAATGATGTTTTCTCACCAGTTGTGAAGCACTCCGTCTATTCAGATTTTATTGGCACTGGTGGCACATTACGAGTTGGAACTTGATCAGCTCGATGTGAAAACTACCTTTCTCTATGGCGATCTTAAAGAGAAGATTTATATATCTCAGCCGACGGGGTTCAAGATTGCGGGAAAGGAACATATGATATGTAAGTTAAAGAATTTACTTTAAGGACTGAAGCAAACACCAAAGCAATGGTATAAGCATTTCGACAGCTTTATACAAGGCAAAAGGTATACACAAAACCATTTTGACTTATATGTGTATTACAATAAGCTAAATGGAGAGGACATCTATCTACTGTTGTATGTAGAAGATATTCTCATTACTTCCAAGAGTAGATCTGCAATTGACAAACTGAAGGACTTATCTTAAGAATTCGAGATGAGAGATATGAGTGAAGCAAAAAAGTTGCTAGGCATGGAGATTAAGAAAGATCGAAAAGGTGGCAAGGTTAGCTTGACACAAAATGAGTGCTTGAAGAAGGTACTTCAGAAATTTAATATCAACGACGATACAAATTTTGTAAGTACATCATTGGCCCCTCATTAAGTTAAAGGCTATTATATCTCCAACTTCTGTTGAAGACTATGAGTACACGACTCACGTACCCTATAATAGTGCAGTAGGTAGTTTAATGTATGCAATGGTGTGTACAAGGCCCGATTTGTCACAAGCTATCTCAATGATCAGCAGATACATGCGCGATCCCGACAGGGGTAATTGAGAGGCATAAAAGTGGATTCTATGGTATATCAAAGGTACTATAGACATTGATTTTGTATTCAAGAAGGATGTTACAGGTAAGTAAGAGTGCAACGGATATGTTGATTCCGACTATGTTGGAGACCTGAACAAATGCCGGTCTACAACGAGATATATGTTTACATTGTCTCAAGCACCAGTCAGTTGGTGCTCTACTCTATAGTCTACCATCACATTATCTACTACAAAGGCGAGTATATGGCCATGATGAAGGCTATGGAGGAGGCAATTTGGCTTTAAGGGTTGCTTCATGACTTTGGAATTGATTAGGATCTATTGAAAGATCAATTTTAAAAGCATGAGTGTTATCTATTTGGCAAAGAACCAAGTATATCATGCAAGGATGAAGCACATTGACGTTAGGCTCTAGTATGTTTGGGAAATTCTTGATGCACATGACATCGAGTTACAGAAGATTCACACAAAGGAGAATCCTGCTGATACGCTTACCAAGATTGTTCCGTGAGTGAAGTTTGTACATTGCAAAGAGTTACTCCATATCCTTCTAGTGACTTGAGCTTAGTGGAGCTCGTTTGAATGAACTGTGGATGGTTTGATCCCTGGGTAGGGGTACATAGGCAACCACACTGGTGCAACCCGATGGAGCAACATGGTACTATGTTGTTTTAGCTCAGATTTGAGAAATCTTCACCGAGGTGGAGAATTATGGAGAAAGAATGTAAAATCTTGTTAGTAGTGTTGGAACTTGCTTTTGATGATACATTTGTGAAGCCATATCATATGGAGCTCTATCTCAAGCCTAATCAAGAGTTCTACATGATTAAGAGTTCCCAAAGAGAGTTGATAATAATTTGTATTATAATTGTTGATAGCATGTTAAAAGCATTAAAACACACACACACACACACATCATAGTCTATTAGTCGACTTATAGCCTTGTCTAGTCGACTTATCCTTGGTATAGTCGACTTATATATTTCCTAGTCGACTATCTTTTTGTCCTGAAAGATTCCAACTCTCTGTTTGTCATTGTTAGTCGACTTAACAGTTTATATAGTTGACTAATAGATGTTGTAGTGGACTTTTACCTTCCCTCTAGTCGACTAGTTTCAGTTTCCAGAAACTTGTCTATTGATTAAAAATTGACCTAGTCGACTTGCTCTTTTCTATAGTCGACTAACCTTGAGAAATTTGCCTACCCTAGTCTATTAACTCATATCTCAAGTCGACTAATGGCAGTTTCTGACTGTTGGACAGTTTCTGTTTTCTGGTATTTCCTTCAACGTTATCCAACGTTTAAACATTCAAATTTATCCTAATAACTACCCTACTAACCATAGAGTTCAGCTATAAATAGGGTTGTTATCTTAGGTTTAATATACCAATTCAAATAAATAGTTTTCTGACCAAAAATCTTGCCAAAATTCTGGTTCTCTGAAAACTGTTCCCACTTTCTATTTCTTCACCAAATTCCTACTCCAAAGTGAAGATTTCTGAATGTCAACCTATAATTGCCCTTGTCCATGATCACATACTGAATCAAGGCTTATAGGAAAGTTTGTAATCACTCAAAGGAATCATTGTACAAGAGCGTCTTCTTGGTATAGAAGAGAAGTTGTACAAGGTGTTGTGGTCTTCTTGGTTGTAAGAAGAGTTGTATACATTTGGCAAAGGGGATTTGTCAAGTGGGATACAAGGTATTGATTTTGGGTGTACAAAATTAAAGGATAAAGGAAAATCTCAAGCGAGTGGCTTGAGGACTGGATGTAGGTGACGAGGACCGAACCAAGATAAATCACTCGTGTTTGCGTTTGCTTAACTTTTCTGTGATTTATTTTCCTTATTGCAAGTACGTTTATTTCTTTAACACTAATATTCTTGTGTGAGTGTTGACATTGTATTTTAGATCCACACTTGGCATCATCTCGGGACCAACAATTGGTGTCAGAGCCCTGCATACCTAGTTAACAATCTACAAGGATGGCAATGGAGTTCCCTTCGTCATAATTCAAAGAAGGACATTCTACACAACGTCCACCGCTATTTGACGGATCTAACTACAACTATTGGAAGTGTAGAATGAAGATCTACTTACAATCGCTCAACTACAAACTTTGGAACATCGTAGAAGCACCGTACACCAAGCCAACAACCAGCTACAACGTTTGGAGTGATGATCAAAAGAAGAATGCGAACCTTGACGCCAAAGCGATGGATGCTTTATTCTGTGCCTTAACCAAAGAAGAATTCAACCGCATGTCAACAGTCACTTCTGCAAATCAAATATGGCACACTCTACAGGTAACACATGAAGGCACAAATAAAGTTAAGGAATCTAAAATTTCTGTTCTTGTCCATAGGTTTGAACTATTCAAAATGAAGGAGAATGAAACCATCTCAGAAATGGTTACAAGATTCACCGACATTGCCAATTCCTTAGCATCCCTTGGAAAGGAATGCACCCAAGTAGAAAAAGTTCGCAAGATCCTTCGTGCACTCACATCAGATTGGGAGAAGAAGCAACCGCAATCGAAGAAGCGAATGATCTCTCAACAATGTCGTTAGAAAACCTTATTGGTAATCTAATAGCATATGAAGTGCAACTCGAAAACAGAAAGAAGGATGAATAACAATCTCTCTCATAGAAGAAAGAACTTCCCTTCCATGCATCCTCTGACACAGACAATTCAGATGACGATGAAGAGGAGATGGCAATGCTTTCAAGAAAATTCAGAAGATTCTTAAAGCAAGGTATGTTTAAATGTTTTAATTGCAATAAAATAGGTCTTATGAAGAAGGATTGCGCATTGCTAAAAAATAAAGGTAAATTCAAAAGCAAAAAGTTCAGAAAGAAGAAAGACTACCAAGTATCATGAGAAAACAGTAATTCCTCTTCCTCTGACAAAGAAGAAATCACTGAACATGCCAACATCTGTTACATGGCGCTAGAAGAAGATGAGATACAATATACTGAACTTTTTGATGCATTCTATGAATTATTCAATGATCTAAAGAATGAAAAAATGAAGAATAAAGTTTTATTAAAGGAAAATGAAAAACTTTTCAAAGAAAATTCATGTTATTGTAAATCACCTAGAGGGGGGTGAATAGGTGATGGCTAATCTAATGGTCACTAAATACGGAATTAAAAATTTATTAAACTAAACACCAAGTTAACACAAGAGTGCAGCCGAATTCCTTGTGAAGGGCTCTGGACTAACTCCTCAAGATTCCT
The DNA here is from genome assembly GCA_038442645.1 of Agave tequilana. Lineage (NCBI taxonomy): Eukaryota > Viridiplantae > Streptophyta > Magnoliopsida > Asparagales > Asparagaceae > Agave > Agave tequilana. Next base: position 169,830 of record JAVJIF010005275.1, on the reverse strand, counting down.
CTAAATAAGAGTTAAGGTGCCGCGTTGGCTCTCTTGGTTGAAAACTAGTGTTAGCAAACAATCCCCAAGCATATAACAATTAAGCACACAATATATCAAGCATGTAAAGATAAAGATAAGTAATAGCATGCAAGATATAAACAAGTAAGAGATAGATAAAAAAGCAATCGCAAACACGGGAGATTTATTTCGAGGTTCGAGCACACTTGCTCTACATCCCCGCCTTCACACTTGAAGGATTTCCACTAGAATCGATCCCACCGGATCACTCGGTGTCGCAACACCTACAAGCTCTTGGACTCCCCAGTCCCGAACACACCGCAAGCTCACTAGCTCGCCGAGGCCGCACCTCAAACAACAAGTTCGCACACGAACTCGAAACACCGCGAACACACACGTCCGCCTCCTCAAAGTACAAAGATGGAACTTTGGTGATCACAACTCTTTGATCACCTAAAATCCTCTCACAACAAAATCCCTATAGGTAGATATAGCAATGGATGACTCAAGTGTTGTATGAGAAAACAAGGAAAGAGATGGTGGAGGAAAACTCAAGAAAATCACTTTAAACACTCTTGATAAACTCCCCTTTTGATTGGAAATATTTGCTCTCAAGTAAGTGGAGAAAACTTCTTAATGGAGTTGGAAAAATTAGCTCAAAACTCACTTGAAAATCTTGTAGAAAATAGCCCATAAATGTCCAAATTTATAGAGCTAGAAAAACTAGCCGTTGGAGCCAGGTTGGCTTGTCGGTCGACAGCCCGGTCGACCGGCCAACGGTCATATTTCTGACCGTTGAGCCATCGGTCGACCGGTCGGTCGACCGAGATCCTGGAATAGAGAGCAGATCTCTCTGCCGGTCGACCGTCCCGGTCGACCGGGGCTTTTCCAGAGAGCAGAAGCTCTCTGGCGGTCGACCGGGTCGGTCGACCGACCCTCCAGCCAAAACTGGCGTGCATGTCTGTGCACGTCGGTCGACCGACTCGGTCGACTGACTTTAAGCGCGGTCGACCGGTCGGTCAACCGGCTGAAGCCAGAACAGGAATTCTGGGATTAAAAACTTGGTTGTTTTGGCTCAAATAAAATCTCATAAAATTATGAAAAATCCACAAAAATAGTTTTAACATTATACTTTGATAATCTAACATGCTTGAGCAAAATCAAGACATGTTACAAACAATTTGAACTATTTTTGTAACTTGAAAATTTTGGCTAAAAACGAAAACTGTATTTTTCAAAATTGGTTTTTTTTCAAAACTTATTTTTCAAACTTCTCCAAATGCAAAAATAAGATATTTTAAACTCTTTTAAAGTATAGTGTGTATGGATATGATCCACTACACATACATGGTGAAATATTTATGTTTTTGACATTTAAGCACTAAATACGGTTTTGGTAAATACATGTAAACTTTGAATACCAAAAATAACAAACCGATATTTTTCTAAAAGAAAACTCTTTTGTATTTTTTCAAAATAAAATTCTTTTATGAAAAACTTATCTAAATCAAGAGTGTGTGTGTATAAGATATACTTGAGCAATCTACCAACTATTCTATCCTTTACATTTTATCTAAAAACAAAATCTTATAAAACAAACTAGACACAAGTCTTCATCTTCTTGAAGTCTTCACTTGAAATCTTCTCATCTTCTTGACTTGGTCCAAACTCGATCCAAAGAGCTAGACTCCTCTTGAGTACTTGATGTGATCTTGATGCACAAGCTCTTGAATCAAACCGTGCTAGCTCTAAAACTTGACTTTAAATCCTTTTTGAAGCTATGCACCTACTAAGATCTTGATCATGAATCTGTCACTAATTAAACACAAGATCATTAGTACTATAACTACATGAGTTGATCATCATCAAAACTAGAGTGATAGGCCTTTGGGCCAACAATCTCCTCCTTTTTGATGTTGACAAAACTCATGAAGTTATATATGCATGGATTAAAGTAAAGCTTCAAGGAAGCTCCCCCTTAACTCATGCATAACAAGAAATAAATAAATATGCAATGAATGCTCATAAACATGTATGCAAATATGAGGAGATAAACATGCATAAACAATCATGAAACAAATTAAATTCTTTTTCTCCTATTTGCAAAACAAAACATATATGCATAAACATAAGTACTTCTCCCCCTTTATGAATAAAGTAAGGAAAATATGCATATATATACCAAATACTTCTCCCCCTTTTTGTTAATCATCAACAAAGGGGTTAAAGTAAAAACAAAACAATAGAAACAAAACAATCAACAAAGAGGTGAAATCAAACAAATCAATAAATAGATATATGCGATATACATTCATGAAGAGGAAGACGCTTAGTTAACTTCCCTACACATATATATTACATGAAAGAGGGATGACAAGCCCTAATTCATATAAGGCATAATATGTAATGCATAAGAGGAGATGTGAAGCTCCCCCTACACACGTATACCGCATAAAGAAGAGTTGTCAAGCTCCTCAATAAATGATACACTCAACATGAATCTATATGTAGAAGAGATGTTAAGCTCCCCTTGCATATAGGCAATACAAATCAAAACATTTTTAATTTTTCTGAATCAACCAAAATTTTGAATTTTCTCAATAAAACAAAATTTTGAGATATCTTAGTAATTCAAATTTTAAGATACCAAATGTAAATAAACATTACAAATTTTGAATATATATTTTTAAATCAAAATAGAATCATATTGATACCAATTGAAAATTATTGTAAATTATTTTGATACCAATTGTAATCAATGATACCAATTGAAGATTATTGCACAAATAAATCATATATATGCATGAAAATGAAAATACCAATAAGAATTGATATTATGAAAATTATGAAGCATATATATATAGAAAACAAAACATGAGTATATACAAAATAAAAATACCAATTGAGATCAAGTATATAACTCATAACCTTCCACCCATTATATGCTCAAGATAAAAGATTTTTCAATTAAGCTTACAAGGCATACTCGCCCATCCATCCTCCCATTAGGGGATAGGTAGGGTTTTTAAAAATAGGGTTTGAAAATATTTTATAGTGAAACACTACCAAATGAAGAATAATAACTAGTTAAAGATAATTTTGAAAACTAGTTAAAAATCCTTCAAAATATGAAACCAAATCACATGTATATCATGAAGCACACTAAATACACAAGAATTGACACTCAAAATCTATAAGGCTCAAAAATAATCATGAAATAAAGTCATAAATAAACAAATAAAGTGTGAGTGTACAGGAATCATGTGTTTAACATTTTTCATGAAGATAATCAATGAAGCTCAAAACATAAATATCATTTTATCAAACAAATCATGAAAATTCATTTTTCATTTTAAAATAAACTTCTAGGTATATGTATGATTTATCCAAAAATAACAATATGCAAACATATCTCAAACATAAAAAGAGTCCATAATGTAAATTGCATGAAGGCAAATGACTCATGGGGTATACATGTATATTTATTAGATTTGAATACAAGATACGTATACATGAAGTAAAATATGAAATTAGGCAAAATAAGTGTAAATGAGAGAATCATCAAAACTAAGATATACATGTGCATATAGTGAGTACAAATGAACAATGAAATGCAAACATATATGAATCAATTGTTGCTCACTACTTGTACATTTATATATATATATATATATATATATAAATATATATAAGTTTTAATAAAATCTACATTTAAACTAGTATTTACCACATGAAGCACAAAGCAAATGAACATGCTAAAATATCATATATGAATAAGCATGTAAACTAAATTAGGAGTTTAGAGATAGTTACCAAACTAAACAACTATACTCTAAATCTCTAAAGTATGGTGGTTGTCCCACCAAACCTCCTTGATAGCGGTGCATCAAATATGTGTCCATCATGTCCATGTGCATCCACCATCAAAGCACCAACCCTCTCATGTCATGTGAGAGCTCTCACCTACATCAAAAACACAAGGTGGGGATTTTGGTATCCATTTTCTTTTGGGTCCTTGGGGGTTAGTCTTATAAGGAACCCAAACATTTTTATTAGCAAAATTAATATGATGCATCTTATCAAAACAAAACTTTGCTAAATGGCCCTTGCGGTCACAATGTGTATATTTGTACACTTAGGATGCATATGAGTGTGGGTGTGGTCATGATGTGCAAAATGTGCATATGCATGATGTGAATGATGTGCATGAATATATGGGTTTGCTTCTTTGAAAATAAGGACTCCAATCTCTTTTGGTTAAATGCACAATTGCTCAAAGTTGAGCTCAAACAATTTATTTATTTTTCAAAATTTTAATCTCATTTTGATTAATGGTGGCATGTAAAGCATGATGAGAATGTGAATCATTTTTCTTATTCTTTTTAGAAACATTAACTTTTTCTTTTTCAACAATTTTTCTTTTCAAAGAAGTGTTTTCTTGCAAAGCAACTTCCTTTTGATTTTCCATTAAAACATTTTATTTTTCAAAGTAGTGTTTCCTTCACAAAGATCATTCAATTTAGAAAGCAAGGAAACATTTTCATTTTTCAAATTTTCATTTTCTTTTTAAAGCATGCAATTTTAGTTTTAAAAGAATCATTTTCTTTTAACATGCAATCAAATTTCTTTTTCAAATTCTTGTTATCCTTTTTAATCATGTCATATTTTTCAAGAAGTTGTTGACAAAAAGATGTGAGCTCATCATAGGACATATCAACATCTTCATCTAGCTCGGATTCGGTGTTTACCTCAAGGGGGTTATCCCCTTGGACCATGTAGCACACGTTGGAGGTGTCACTTTCAACATCCGAATCGCTCCCCGCATAATATTGTTCTTGTTCGCCGAGGGAGAGTATAGTGTTCCAAACTACAAAAGCCGAATCAATGTTAGATACCCTAGATAAATATTCATCATTTAGGGTAGATCTTATAGCATGTAGGGCTTTTGCATTAGCCTCAATATTTTTGCCATTTAAACACTATGAGTCTCTAGTAGTGGCAAAATAAACATGAATACCTAGAGCTTTGAGGTACAAAGACATCTTAACCTTCCAAGTTTGGATGTTAAGAATGTCAAAAGTGGGAGGTGTCATGAAGTCCATAGTGTGTGTGAACAAATATTATGATTAGCTTAAAAAATGTGGATCTTTAACTCTTGGTTGTTAGACCCAAATTAAGAGCACTTGGCTCTAATACCAACTGTAAATCACCTAAAGAGGGTGAATAGGTGATGGCTAATCTAATGGTCACTAAATGCGGAATTAAAAACTTATTAAACTAAACACCAAGTTTAACATAAGAGTGTAGCCGAATTTCATGTGAAGGGCTCTGAACTAACTCCTCAAGATTCCTCTAAATAAGAGTTGAGGTGCCGCGTTGGCTCTCTTGGTTGAAAACTAGTGTTAGCAAACAATCCCCAAGCATATAACAATTAAGCACATAATATATCAAGCATGTAAAGATAAAGATAAGTAATAGCATGCAAGATATAAACAAGTAAGAGATAGAGAGAAAAAGCAATCGCAAACACGGGAGATTTGTTTCGAGGTTTGAGCACATTTGCTCTACACCCCCGCCTTCACACTTGAAGGATTTTCACTAGAATCGATCCCATCAGATCACTCGGTGCCGCAACACCTACAAGCTCTTGGACTCTCCAGTCCCGTACACACCGCAAGCTCACTAGCTCGCCAAGGCCGCACCTCAAACAATAAGTTCGCACACGAACTCGAAACACCGCGAACACACACGTCCGCCTCCTCAAAGTACAAAGATGGAACTTTGCTGATCACAACTCTTTGATCACCTAAAATCCTCTCACAACAAAATCCCTATAGGTAGATATAGCAATGGATGGCTCAAGTGTTGTATGAGAAAACAAGGAAAGAGATGGTGGAGGAAAACTCAAGCAAATCACTTTAAACACTCTTGATAAAACTCCCCTTTTGATTGGAAATATTTGCTCTCAAGTAAGTGGAGAAAATTTCTTAATGGAGTTAAAAAAACTAGCTCAAAACTCACTTAAAAATCTTGTAGAAAACAGCCCCCAAATGCCCTAATTTATAGAGCTAGAAAAACTACCCGTTGGAGCCAGGTTGGCCTGTCGGTCGACCGCCCGGTCGACCGGCCAACGGTCAGATTTTTGACCGTTGAGCCATCGGTCGATCGGTCGGTCGACCGAAACCCTGGAACAGAGAGCAGATCTCTCTGCGGTCGACCGTCCCGGTAGACCGGGGCTTTTCCAGAGAGCAGAAGCTCTCTGGCGGTCGACCGAATCAGTCGACCGGCCCTCCAGCCAGAACTGGCGTGCACGTCTGTGCACGTCAGTCGACCGACTCGGTCGACCAACTTCAAGCACGATCGACCGGTCCAGTCAATCAGCTGAAGCCAGGATAGGAATTCTGGGATTAAAAACTTGGTTGTTTTGGCTCAAATAAAATCCCATAAAATCATGAAAAATCTACAAAAATAGTTTTAACATTATACTTTGATAATCTAACATGCTTAAGCAAAATCAAGACATGTTACAAACAATTTGAACTATTTTTGTAACTTGAAAATTTTGGCTAAAAACGAAAACTGTATTTTCCAAAATTGGTTTTTTTTTCAAAACTTATTTTTCAAACTTCTCCAAATACAAAAACAAGATATTTTAAACTCTTTTAAAGCATAGTGTGTATGGATATGATCCACTACACATACATGGTGAAATATCTATGTTTTTGACATTTAAGCACTAAATACGGTTTTGGTTAAATACATGTAAACTTTGAATACCAAAAAAAATAAACTGGTATTTTTCTAAAAGAAAACTCTTTTGTATTTTTTCAAAATAAAATTCTTTTATGAAAAACTTATCTAAATCAAGAGTGTGTGTGTATAAGATATACTTGAGCAATCCACCAACTATTCTATCCTTTACATTTTATCTAAAAACAAAATCTTATAAAACAAACCTAGACACAAGTCTTCATTCATCTTGAAGTCTTCACTTGATGTCTTCTCATCTTCTTGACTTTGTCCAAACTCGATCCAAAGAGCTATACGTCTCTTGAGCACTTGATGTGATCTTGATGCACAGCTCTTGAATCAAACCGTGCTAGCTCCAAAACTTGACTTTAAATCTTTGTTGAAGCTATACACCTACTAAGATCTTGATCATGAATCTGTTACTAATTAAACACAAGATCATTAGTACTATAACTACATGAGTTGATCATCATCAAAACTCGAGTGATAGGCCTTTGGGCCAACAGTTATGTCTCTCAAGTTTCTTCTATAAATTCTCAAAAAGATAATTTTGAAAAAGTGATATCATCATTGAAAAAGGATAATGAGAATTTTATAAAAAAAATATTTTGCTTAAAAAGAAAACTATGTCTTTAAATGAAAGAATTTCTGTGTTAAATGAAGACATGTCAGTTTTCAAAATGAAATATGAAGAGATTTTGAAAAATGTGACTAAATTTAATCAAGGAAAAGAAAAGTTGAATAATTTATTATCATATCAAAAGATGTCACATAATCATTATGGTCTTGAATTTTTTGAAAAATCTTCATATGTTAATAATCCATATAATTCTTTTGTGAAAAGAAAGTCTGATATTATTTCAAAAAGAATTAAGAATAAGTTCATATGGATTCCTAAAAACTTAAGCATTGTTGATAAAAATACTTATATTGCATCATACGTACATGATATATGTAATTCATGCAATTATGTGTATACTAACTGATGGAAACTAAATTCAAATTGGGTTTGGTCTCCTAAAAGTTAATGCTTTACTCTTATGATTGGTACCATCTAATGTTTATCTTTCAGGTACTATATAAGAAGTTTGCTAAGAACAGTACTTCAAATATTTATCATATATATAAATGTTATGATATATTTGTTGCAGGGGGAGAACACAAATGTTTCTATATCTGTTATAACCCATTTTCTGCAGGGAGAGAACATATAACTTATTTTCTGCAGGGGGAGCATTTGTGCACACAAAGTGTCATCATTAAAAAAAGGGAGAATGTTGGAACTTGCTTTGGTGATACATTTGTGAAGCCATATCATATGGAGCTCTATCTCAAGCCTAATCAAGAGTTCTACATGATCAATACTTCTCAAAGAGAGTTGATAATGATGTGTACTGTAATTATTGATAGCATGTTAAAAGCCTTGAAATACACACACATCATAGTATATTAGTCGACTTATAGCCTTGTCTAGTCGACTTATCCTTGGTATAGTCGACTTATATATTTTCCTAGTCGACTATCTTTTATCCTGAAAGATCCCAACTCTCTGTTTGTCACTGTTAGTCGACTTAACAGTTTATATAGTCGACTAATAGATGTTGTAATCGACTTATACCTTCCCTCTAGTCGACTAGTTTCAGTTTTCAGAAACTTGCCTATTGATTCAAACTTGACTAGTCGACTTGGTCTTTTTTATAGTCGACTAACCTTCAGAATTTGCCTACCCTAGTCGACTAACTCATATCTCAAGTCGACTAATGACAGTTTCTGACTATTGGACAGTTTCTGTGTTCAAGTATTTCCTTCAACGTTATCCGACGTTTAAACATTCAAATTTTTCCTAATAACTACCCTAACTAACCATAGAGTTCAGCTATAAATAGGGTTGTTATCTTAGGTTTAATATACCAATTCAAATAAATAGTTTTCTGACCAAAAATCTTGCCAAAATTCTGGTTCTCTGAATACTGTTCCCACTTTCTGTTTCTTCACCAAATTCCTATTCCAAAGTGAAGATTTCTAAAAGTCAACCTATAATAGCCCTTGTCCACGATCACATACTGAATTAAGGCTTATAGAAAGTTTGTAATCACTCAAAGGAATCATTGTACAAGAGCATCTTCTTGGTGTAGAAGAGAAGTTGTACAAGGTGTTGTGGTCTTCTTGGTTGTAATAAGTGTTGTATACATTTGGCAAAGGGGATTTGTCAAGTGGGATATGAGGTGTTGATTTTGGACGTACAAAGTCAAAGGATAAAGGAAAATCTCAAGCTGGTGGCTTGGGGACTGGATGTAGGTCACGAGGACCGAACCAGGATAAATCACTCGTGTTTACGTTTGCTTAATTTTTCTGTGATTTATTTTCTTATTGCAAGTACGTTTATTTCTTTAACACTAATATTCTTGTGTGAGTGTTGACATTGTATTTTAATCCACACTTAGCATCATCTCGGTACCAACAAGTAGAGTTTTTTAACTCATCAGAGAAGATAGTACGGAGTTTAATGAAGCGTTGAGGAAACATTAGATACCCTGATACATGTCTGTAGGTAAACCGGGCTGTCGACAGCAGACGAAGAAGAGCTATCGACAGTGGTTTCCAGAGAGTAGAATTTGTCTGAGTTGGAATTTCACTGTTGCCAAGCGCCTTGAACTATCGATAGCGTTTTCCTGAGAGTTGAGTTTGTTAAAGGCTGTCGACAGGCCAAACAAGTTGTCGATAACATTTGGCATCTGGGCGGTTTCTAGGTTGGATTCAGAATTCGTTTCTGATTCGAATTCAGGGTTTTTGATTTTCTTATTTTCGTAGGCTCTGTGACTATATAAAGAGAGGCAGTGTCCCCTATTGATTGTATCTTATACTTGATTGATTTAATAAGATCTCTCTCTCTCTCTCTCTCTCTCCTTCTTCCCCGAGGAAGTAGGCAATTGCCGAATCTCGTTAAATTTACTCGTTAAATTTATGTATTCTCTTTTTTCTATTATTTGTTTGTTCGTGTGATTGGTGACTATTTTCTGGTGTTGATGTTCTCTGTTGCTGAGATTCTAACAACTTATAATGTACATGCTGAGACTTGATTTCATTATCAGTTTCCTACCTATTTCTACTCACAAATATGCCAACATATGACATGATACAATACACCGACATTATAACAAATTCTAAAATGTACATAAAAATAGAAGTATGTTATTCAATAAAAATGATCGACATATGTCCATCACGACATGACTGCACGTACGCTTGAAGTGTTCGTATTACCAAACTTTACTCTTTTTGGTATTTATGCATTAAAAATCATAATTTAATTTATAACAATAATCCAACATGCTTTAGTTTACAACAAAACAATTCAAAGAAATTCAACAGACTAATTAGATTATAAGAAATGGTTTAGTCACGTGAAATCATGTCTAATTCAAAAGTGAGAATAATTGCATTGTCTATAACGGAGGCCAATAAAAATCCTCTAGTTTTATTAGTAGTCTGATCGATTTGATAAAGATCAGCACGAAGAAGAATCCAACAGATTGATGATGAAGACCATTCCGGTGAAGAAGTTCAGATCATCTCTGAACTTCATCAAGGTTCTCCAAAGGTAAAGTGGCGAATGGGCCCTTGGGAGGGAGCTATGTAAAGTCACAAAAGGGGAGAGAAAAAAGGTGAATGAAGCAAAGGCTAATTTCTACGGAGGGACTCAATAAACATGAGTAAAGGCAGAGATTGTTAGTATTTGAAGTGGCTCATATTCATTGGAGAAGAATTCAGATACAGGTGAAGGTGTTACAAACTTCACAAAACAAGCACGAACATGTAAAGGCATTGTGTATGTTATTAGTCGACTAATAGGTCTTATTAGTTGACTTAGTCTTGGATCAGTCAACTGATACTTGGGTTAGTCAACTGATACTTTGGTATAGTCGACAAGGCCCTACAAATAGAAAGTTGGATTCTCAGATTGCATTATAGTAGTTGATTAGATTCTATGTATAGTCGACAAATACTGGGTATTAGTCGAATAACAATTTGTCTTAGTTGACTAATACAGGTTCTGGCAGTTTCCTAATATGGTTGTATTTCCTGTATCTATTTGGATATGGGTTTTCTATTTCTCTGAGGTGGTGATGATTAGGTTATTGGAGTTTGAGAAGGATTAGGATCATCCTAGGTGCCTATATAAACCCCTTGGGGGTGATCTTTTGAAGTTGTGTCAAGAATTTAAGAGAAATTCTGTTTTTCACCATCGAGAGTTGTGTGTGAGAGAGAGATCTTCTTGTAACTTTTGTATTTTCTTCTCTATTTTCAATAAAGATTTCTCTCCTCCTCCCCGTGGACGTAAGCACATTACCGAGCCATGTTAAATCTTCTATTCTTTGGTTGTATAGCGATTATATGCTTCCTAGTGGTAAATCTTCTACGCTTCGGCTTCCACTGTCGAGTCTTTAACTCGGTGTTTCTCTATTATTTGATTAGTAATAGATCATCAATAATTGGTATCAGAGCTATAGCTAGCAAGACGATCACGACAACCAAGTTTGAGGTGGAGAAATTCAACGGGAAGTCCAACTTCCTGTTGTGGAAGATGCGAGTAACAACGTTGCTCGTGAAGGAGGGCACACACAAAGCCTTACTTGGTATTAAGAAGAAGCCATCGAAGATGGAGAATGATGAGTGGAATAACATAAACTTTCAAGCAAAGACAGCGATCATACTATGCCTATCAGATGAGATCCTCTACAATGTGATAAACGAGAAGACAACTGCTAGTCTTTGGTGTAGGTTGGAGAGCCTGTACATGATGAAGAGTTTTTCGAGTAAGCTCTTCATGAAGAAGCAGTTATACAGTTTTCAGATGAAGGAAGGTACATATATTCTATAATGTCTTATTGTTTTAATAGAATTTTAAGTGACGTGTTAGCTCTAAAAGTTAAGTTAGAAGTAGAAAATATAGCTCTTCTGTTACACTCTTCTCTTCCATCAAGTTATAATCATATAGAAACCACCATCATGTATGGTATGGTAAGGAGAACTTAGAGTTAGAAGATACCAGGCAGATGCTCTAGAATAATGAGCCAATGAAGAAGACAAACTCTATGGAGGCGGCCTCAGGATTGTTTGTTAAGGGGCAGAGGGGAAGATCAAAGAGTAGGGGACCCTAAAGGGATCCAAAAGCTTCTAGGAGTTTCTCTTATTATTTCTGCAAGAAACTAGAGTACATCAAGAAAAATTGGTTGAAATACAAAGAGATGCTGAAGAGGAAAGGCGACAAAGATTCTGATGGGGCTAGTACCAGTGAAAAGTCAGATTAAATCAGGGTTGTCAAAGAAGCAGATGAGGATTCATGTGTTGTCTTGACGGCTGAGTCAGGAAAAGGTAAATACTCAAATGTTTGGTTTACTTGACTCTGCGTGCACATACCACATGTGCCCAAAAAGAGAGTGGTTTAATACTTACAAGCCTTATGATGGAGACTCTTTCCTGATAGGAAACGACGCTGTGTGTAAGACTATTAGCATTGACAATATCCATAGGAGGATGTTTGATGGACAGGTTCAAACTCTCAAGAATGTTCGATACGTTCTAGATTTAAAAAAGAATCTTCTCTCGTTAGAAGCTTTGGAAGCTCATGATTATAAGTTTTCTGGTGCAGATGGAGAAATCAAAGTTACTAAAGCTCCATGACGATTCTCAAAGGAGAACGAACATCAAACTTGTACAAGTTGACAGGAAGCATTATTATCGGTGATGCTTTAGCAACAACAGAGAAGGAGGATACTATAATACTTTGGCACATACGTCTTGGACACATGAGCGACCTGTTGGCCCAAGAGGTTACACTCTCCACTTGTTTAGAGTTTTGATGATAACAAAACACTTAAGAGCTATATTGGTACTAATAAGTTTGCTTAAAATGAGTTTCAGGTTAGTACTATTTTGAAGGCCATTGTTTAGCTTTTGCAAGATTTTTTAGGTTCACAGAGCAAATAAGGCAAATGGCACAAGAAGGAATGATCATAGAAGAGAAGGCTCTAGCATGGCATTGCATGGCTTAAGACTTCAGTTTGGCTCAAGAGACTTCATTAGATTTGTTTTTAGTTTTATAGTTATGTCAAAGAATAGTGGATAGGTTGAAGCTCAAATACACACACATAAATTTAATACGTTTGGTTTTTGATTTAATCGGTTTTGTATTTCAAGTACATATATCGGGTTTTAGATTTGAACCAGTTTTAGTTCTGCTGATCTGCTTGACACCCTTTTATAATTGTTATCATTACTTTTTATTCCTATATTCAAATAACATGATTTAAATTATATTTCAAAGATAACTTTCAGATCTAAATTTCTTATTTAATAATCATTTTTAGATTCAGATTTTAAAGATGTCAAATATTTAGTTGAACTCTGTTCTTGTTCTAAAAATAGCTTACAGTTTCTGTTTTGACACCTGTCAGTATTTTATTGATAACTTTTTAATAAAAAATGATATTGAGTTGATTTCAGTTGCATTAAAACTAAGAATTAAATATCTACAAATTATTCCTATATAACTTATTCTGAATTCGAAAGTTTGCAGCCTGAAAAATGTGCTCAAAGTTGACTAATCTGCCAGATTGGCAGTAATGGCTAATTTTCTTGAAGTTGATTTTTTAACATGTTTTCAAAATGTGTTTAACTTTAAATAAAATGTGGTTAGCTGCATTAGAGGGTCAATTTTTTTCCTCTTATATTTAGGTAAAACTTTTCTATATTTACTCTTCCTAAATCCTATATAAAGAGGTCATTAGGGTAGAGGTTTTCACAACAATAAGCATTGGCAAAATATTCAAAGTTTTCAAAGGCTTTCAAAAGAGTTTGGTCCTTGGTTTTTGTGCTGAAGAATCTCTCATTCCTGAAGTTTTAGTTTCTAAACTCTCTCAAGTTCTTTTTCTTTTTTCACTTACAATATTTGAGCTTCAATTCTAACCATTGTTCTACAGGGTTCTTGTAAGGGAAAGAGGCTTTTGCAAAAGAGAGTTTGTGATCTTTTGATCACCAAGAAATACTTGTATTCGAGATTGTGGAGTTGGGTACTCTGGTGTGATTGTAACTCTTTGTGAAGTTATAGTGGTTAGAAATCCTTCTGGGAAGGCGGGGACGTAGAGCTGGGTGCTCGAACCTCGGAAAAATTCTCGATGTTTGTGTTTGGTTTACTTGCTCTTATCTCTTGCATTATATTCTTGCTTCAATTATTTGCTTTAATTACTTGCTACAATTACTTACTATATATATACTCATTACTTTATTCACTTGTTGCATATTCATATTATCAATCAAATACTCATACAACAAGATTGCATTGCGCACCTCTAACTCTTATCAAGAGGAATCACGAAGAAGGAGTTCATAGCCTTCACGGGGTATTCGACTTCTAGTCTTGTTTTGGGTTGATTGTTGCATCATAAATTTTTAATTGTGCATTGATTAGCATTATCACCTATTCACCCCCTCTACGTGATTTCACTTGGTATCAGAGCTTGGACTCTAGGTTTTGGCTTAACATCCGTAGAGAGGTCCTAAAAATTTGCTAATCACTAGTTGCATTCTTTCATTCATACACTAGTAAACATGGCTGACAACATTAAGACCCCTCCTAAATTTGATGGACTAAATTTTTCCATTTGGAAGGTTAGGATGACTATTTTTCTACAATCTTTAGGTAGCTTAGTGGTTAAATCCTTGACCAAGCCCTATGCTAGACCCGATAGTGAGGAGAGCACTTGGTCCAACTTTACCTATAAAGAATATGAGGCTAATTCTAAGGCCCAAAATTCCCTTCTCACCACCTTGAATGAGGATGATCTTACACGGGTTATACACTGCCAATCCGCCTATGAGATTTGGCAATATTTGTTGGTCACTCACGAGGGGACATCACAAGTCAAGAGAGCTAAAATCAATCTCTTGAGGTCCCAATATGAAAGTTTCAAAATGCTTGAAGATGAGTCTATTGATTTTATGATTACAAGCTTTACAAAGATTACTAATGCTCTTTCTTCTCTAAGTGATGATATAAGCAATGATCAAAAGGTGCGAAAAGTGATTCGAGCTCTTCCTTCATCATGAAAGATAAAGGCTACCACCTTAAAAGAGTTGAATGATAAAGATGAAATGGATCTCATAAGTCTTATTGGAAACCTTAAGACTCATGAGATAGAGAAGAAGGCAAGAGAAGAAGCGGTACCTCAAAAGAAGAAGTCCATAACCTTCAAGTCTTCCTCCACAATTGACGACAATGAAGAAGATGAAGAAGATGATGATGAGCTATCTCTCCTAGTAAGAAATATGAAGAGGTTGTACCGCAAGAACAAACTCAACTTTAGAAGGAAATTGGAAGGGAAGGAGGAGAGAAGAATCATATGCTTCAATTGCCGCAAACCCGAACACATCATGGCCGATTGCCCAGATTTCAAGAAAAAGGTGACTTCCTCCTTTAAATAAAAGAGGCCGATTGAAAAGAAAGCATACAAAGCTACTTGGGATTCGGAAAACGAATCCGAAGATGAGGTCAAAACGGCAAATATGTGTTTCATGGCAAACACACCCAAGATAACCTCTCAACCTTTTGATGAAGATAATGAATTAAGTATTGAAATGCTTGTACATACATTTGTTGAACTTTCTGAAAGCTATGATGATAAAAAGGTAGAATGTTCAAAATTGGAAAAGGAAATTGCTTTTCTTAAAAATTAACTTGCTATTGTTTCATAAGAAAAGGATGAAATTTCTTCTAACCTTGTTTCTACTAAAAGAGAATTTGAAGCTTATAAAGTTACTTGTAAAGCAAAATTTTCAAAAGTTGATGAAAATGAATTTTCTTTGTTAAAAACTAGAATTGTTGATTTTGAAAATGTTTTGAAAGATTGTGCTTTTAATACTAAGAAATTAGAAAAAAGTTTTCAAAAAGGCACACTCCACATGTTAAGAATGATAAAACAATCCATGCTAAAAATGCTCATCATGTCAACACTTCACACAACACTTCACATGTTAAATCTACTCATGCTCATAAGTCCCATGCTAGTAAGCCACACACTCATTATGTATTTAAATATGCTAGAGTTTATAGATGTACTTATTGTGGTAAAAATGGCCATTTAGCTAAGTTTTGCTATGATCAAATTAATAGAACAAATAATCTGACACTAACCCCCATAGACCCAAAAGAGTATGGGTGCCAAAGACCACCCCTATTGTATTTGATGTAGGTGTGGGCTCTCGCATGACGTGAGAGTTATGGTACCTTAAAGTGGATGCGTTCCGAGCTTAAAGAGGATAATTTGGATGCATCACTTTCAAGGAGAGTTTGGTGGGAGGACCACCTTGTTTTGGAGACATGGAGAGTTGCCATCTAGGTTTTTGGTAACAATCTCTTACTCCCTTTATGTTTGCATGCTTATTAAATTATTCAATTATAGCATATCTTATTTTAATGTTCATTATGCCATATGCCATGATATTTAGATTAGTGATATACATGTTTAGTTATTTGAGACACCCATATTTAATACGAATTTATATCTTTGTGTTCTCACATTTATTTTTAACTAATGTGTATGTCCTAGATTTATGCATGTGCATATACTTAATGATCATATGTATGTTTATGAGTTTTGTTTTGATACTTCATGTTTTAATTACTTGTTTGAATGTTAGTTTTCATTAAAACTTGGATATATACTTGTACAACTAATGAGCCACAAATAGATTATTACGTGTTTGTGCTTAAATGCTCATTTGTACCCATTAGATGTACTAGTATAGTCTAGTTTTGATGATTCATGCATTTGACTTGTATTCACATATCGTACATGTTTTTTTTTATGTTTTAACTTCATGTATATGTCCATCTTGTCTAAACTATTAGATATACATATACATCCTTGAGCCACTTGCTCTCATGCATATACTTTTGTAGACTCTTTCATGTTTGGATATGTATGTATACTTTAGTTTGTATAAGACATACATATGCCTTGAAAATTAAATCGTTTTGATGATTCACTTGTGTTTCATGTTTTAAGGAATTCATTATTGAGCTTGATTGCCTAGTTTCATGATAATGTGTTTCACATACATCTTGTACACTCACTTTACTTATTGTTTTCTCATGATTTTATTTTCATAAGTATGATATGAGCTTTATGGATTTTTGAGTGTTGATGATCATGTGATTTACTTGTGCTTCATGAAATATATTTTTGATTTATTCCTTACTTGAAGGATTTTGTACTAGTTTACAAACTTTTCATATAACTAGTTCGTATTCTTCATATGATAGTATTTTTCAAATGTGCTCTATTTTCAAATCTATTTTTGAAAACCCCTACCCATTTAAAGGGCGGTTGGTTGGGCGACCATGCCTTATATGTTATTATTGAAAATCATTTTTAAACATGTGCATGAAATGGGTGGTAGGTAATATGAGTTATACACTTGATCTTATTGTAGTTTCAATTGGTATAATTGAATCGTTTCAATTGGTATCAATATTGACATTCTTTTTGTATTCACATATATGTTTAATTTGTACTCAATGATATCACAAATTTTAGTTTTGCAAAATCAAGCTTAGCATAACCCAAAACTTGATTTAGTTCATCATGTCAATTATTTTTAATTAGTATCTATTACAAACTTATGCATTATTTCTTTTAGTATTTCATAAAGGGGGAGAAAATTCTTGTTTTAAATTGGTTTTATGTAAAATTGGTATTGGTTGTATTTTCAATTTGTATCAGTTTTCATTTTAAATGGGTATCTTACTCCCACCATTTATGATGTAAAATACTTTGGTTTGATATATGCTAACATTTTCAATATTAGTATCAACGATCTTAAATTAGTATTATTCTCTATTTGGTATCCTTATTGCAAAATGATTTTAGTGTTTATCTAAAAATTTGGTTTTTATCTTTAATTGGTATCAATATTTTTCAATTCGTATCAATATGTTTATCAAAAATTTTAAATTGATATAAAAAAAAACTTAAGTTTTGATCTTTAAGATTTGATGATATGACAATTGATTATTTTTTTCCTTAGTCCCTTTATTGATGAATTAAAAAAAAGGGGGGAAGAGATATTTGAGTTTATGTAAGCATATAAGCATGTTTATATCTTGTTTATGCATATATTGTTTATTGGTTGTTTCCTAACCCTTTTTGATGTATGACAAAAAGGGGGAGAAGTATTGGTGGTTTCATGATTTGGTTTCATGTGTTGTACATGTTTAACTCATATATGTATATGTAGGTTTCATGTTTTGTACATATTCATATATGTATATGTTTTCAAGTTTTATACTTGATAAAGTAGAGTATCATTTGAGGGGGAGTTTTACCTCTCTCTTTTTTATCTTGTGATGTAGCCTATATGTTTTGTCATTATCAAAAAGGGAGAGATTGTTGGCCCAAGAGGTTACACTCTCCACTTGTTTAGAGTTTTGATGATAACAAAACACTTAAGAGCTATATTGATACTAATAAGTTTGTACAAGATGAGTTTCAAGTTAGTACTATTTTGAAGGCCATTATTTAGCTTTTGCAAGATTTTCTAGGTTCATGGAGCAAATAAGGCAAATGGCACAAGAAGGAATGATCATAGAAGAGAAGGCTCTTGCATGGCATTGCATGGCTCAAGACTTCAGTTTGGTTTAAGAGACTTCATTAGATTTGTTTTTAGTTTTATAATTTTATCAAAGAATAGTAGATATGTTGAAGCTCAAATGCACACACATAAATTTAATATGTTTGTTTTTTATTTAATCGGTTTTGGATTTCAAGTACATATATCGGGTTTTGGATTTGAACCAGTTTTAGTTCTGCTGATCTGCTTGACACCCTTTTATAATTGTTATCATAAATTTTTATTCTTATATTCAAATAACATGATTTAAATTACATTTCAAATATAACTTTCAGATCTAAATTTCTTATTCAATAATCATTTTCAGATTCAGAATTTAAAGATGTCAAATATTTAGTTGAACTCTATTCTTGTTCTAAAAATAGCTTACAGTTTCTATTTTGACACCTGTCAGTGTTTTATTGATAACGTTTTAATAAAAAATGATATTGAATTGATTTCAGTTGCATTAAAACGAAGACTTAAATATCTACAAATTATTCCTATATACCTTATTCTGAATTCGAACGTTTGCAGCCTGAAAAATGTGCTCAAAGTTGACCAATCTGCCAGATTGGCAGTAATGGCTAATTTTCTGGTGGCTGATTTTTAACATGTTTTCAAAATGTGTTTAAGTTTAAATAAAATATGGTTAGCTGTATTAGAGGGTCAATTTCTTCCTCTTATATTCAGGTAAAACTTTTCTATGTTTACTCTTCTTAAATCCTATATAAAGGAGTCATTAGGGTAGAGGTTTTCACAACAACAAGCATTGGCAAAATATTCAAAGTTTTCAAAGGCTTTCAAAAGAGTTTGGTCCTTGGTTTTTGTGCTGAAGAATCTCTCATTCCTGAAGTTTTAGTTTCTAAACTCTCTCAAGTTCTTTTTCTTTTTCCACTTACAATATTTGAGCTTCAATTCTAACCATTGTTCTACAGGGTTCTTGTAAGGGAAAGTGGCTTTTGCAAAAGAGAGTTTGTGGTCTTTTGATCACCAAGAAATACTTGTATTCGAGATTGTGAAGTTGGGTACTCCGGTATGATTGTAACTCTTTGTGAAGTTCTAGTGGTTAGAAATCCTTCTGGGGAAGGCGGGGACGTAGAGCTGGGTGCTTGAACCTCGGAAAAATTCTCGGTGTTTGCGCTTAGTTTACTTGCTCTTATCTCTTGCATTATATTCTTACTTCAATTATTTGCTCTAATTACTTGCTACAATTACTTGCTCTATATATACTCATTGCTTTATTCACTTATTGCATATTCATATTGTCAATCAAATACTCATACAACAAGATTGCATTGCGCACCTCTAATTCTTATCAAGAGGAATTAGAGGAAGGAGTTCAGAGCCCTTCACGGAGTATTCGGCTTCTAGTCTTGTTTTGGGTTGATTGTTGCATCATAAACTTTTAATTGTACATTGATTAGCATTATCACTTATTCACCCCCCCCCCTCTAGGTGATTTCACGACCGAGGTCTTCAAGCCCAACACAAAAGGAGTGCTCTACCAGGTATTCATTATTACAAACTTGATCTTTGTAAATTTTGTATTATGGGTAGGCAACATAAAGTAACTTTCTCTACATCATAGCACAAAACAAAGGGCTTGCTAGATTTCATTCACTCGGATGTGTAGGGGCCTTCGCTAGTAGCATTTATTGAGGGTGCTAGGTACTATGTTACTTTCATAGATGATTTTTCAAGGAAAATTTAGGTATACTTCTTGAAGCAAAAATCAAAAATATTTTAGAAGTTCAAGGAGTGGAAACTATGGTGGAAAATCAGACGGAGTGGAAGGTAAAAGGCTTGAGGTCTGACAATGGAGCTGAGTATACCTCTAAAGAATTTGAAGATTACTTAGCAAGTAAGGGCATCAAACACCAGATAAGTATTTTGGGGCGATTATAATAAAACAGAGTAGCCGAGCGCATGAATCGCACACTTATAGAGCATGCCCGCAGTATCAGATTACAGACTGATATGTCAGAAGGATTTAGATAGAGGCAATAAATCATGCGAGTTATCTAGTAAATATATCACCCTCAACAGCTATTAATCTTTAGATCTCAGAAGAGATATGGCGAGGAGAGCCTATGGACTATTCAACCTTATGGATTTTCGGTAGCCCGGCATATAGTTTGGTTGATAGTCAGAAAAGGAACAAACTGGAGTCAAGTCTAAGAAATGTATCTTCATCGGGTTCACCAAAGGAGTCATGAGTTTCAGACTTTGGAATCCCGAGAAAAGGAGCACCTTTACTAGTAGATATGTGATCTTTGACTAAAAATCAATGTTGCAAGAAAAGTTAGAGACAGAGGATAAGCTTAAGGTGAAGCTTCGGACAGTTCGACAGACACTCAGGAAAAAAAAGTTGAGTTGAGAGCCCTAAAAGGCTAGAAAGGTCAGAAGAGGACTCCTTAGATTCAGATGAAGAGGACTAGGAGGTTACTCAAGAGCAACCTAGACTGTTGAAACAGTCAGTTAGAGTTATGGTGACACCAATAAGGTATGATTGGGAAGATGATCATGTCTCTTTTGCATTAGAAACAAAAATAGGAGAACCTGACAGTTACAAGGAAGTGATTGAGGTAGATAACCATGACAAGTAGATTACAGCCATGGAGTAAGAGATGGAGTCTTTGGATAGAAACTAAAAATGGACATTAATCGATCATTCAAAGGACTCCAAGGCAATAGGTTACAGATGGGTCTCTCGCAAGAAGGACAATAAGAAGTATAAGGCAAGGTTAATTGACAAAGGATATGCTCAGAAGAAGGGCATTGAATACAATGAGATTTTTTTTATTTTGTAGTCAAACATACATCTATTCGAATATTATTGGTGATAGTTGTTCAGTTTGATCTAGAATTGGAGCAGATAAATGTTAAAACAATATTTCTACATGGTAAACTGGAGGAGAAGATATACATGAAACAACCTTAAGGTTATATTCAGGAAGGTAAAAAAAGGTGTATCTTCTAAAGAAGTCTCTCTATGGACTTAAGCAGTCTCCTAGGCAGTGCTGCAAACGATTTGACTTTTTCATGATCAAGGCCAGATACAACCAATGTGAGTATGATTGTTGTGTCTATTTTAAGTAGAGTGATGATCCAATGTATTTGTTGTTATATGTGGATGATATGCTGATTACTGCAAGAAACAAGACACATGTTCAGAAGTTTAATGCTCAGTTTAAGAAGAAATTTGACATGAAGGACTTGAGAGAAACCAAGAGGTTCTTAGGTATAGAGATCACTCGAGACAGATGCTCAGGCAAACTTTGGCTATCCCAGGAGAACTTGTTTTAAGGTGTTAGAGAGATCCAATATGGCAGAAGTAAGACCAATCACTACTCCTTTGGCAGATCACTTCAAATTATCCTCCAAGCAGTGTCCACAATCACCAGAAGAGGAAGAGGAGATTTCTTGAGTACTATATATTAGTGCAGTAGGATCACTCATGTATGTTATGGTTTACGCTACGCCTAACTTAGCCATGCAGTTAGCACAATAAGTCAGTTTATGTCAAATTGAGAAAGAACATTAGGAAGCAGTGAAGTGGGTGCTACGATATCTGCGAGGGACTGTGAGACTAGGCTTGGTGTTTCAGAGATTGAAAACGGGGAAGCTTAGAGAACTACAAGGCTATATTGATGCAGATTATGCGGGAGATCTTGATCAGTGAAAATCTATAATGGATTATGTGTTCATAATATCTGAGTGCGTTATTAGTTGAAAGGCAGAGTTATAAGATATAATTGCTCTTTCAACGACAGGGGTGGAGTACATGGCTGCAGGTGAGGCGTCAAAGGAAGCTTTGTGATTGAAAGGATTGGTTAAGATATTTAATATCATACAGGATTCAGTTCGGGTTTATCGCGACTTACAAAGTGTGATTCATCTTGCTAAGGATCACAGGTATCACAAGCAAATAAAGCACATTGATGTGAGGTATCACAAGATACGTCAATGGGTCATGGATGATAAGGTGATCGATTTGATAAAGATCAGCAAGATAAAGAATCCAGCGGATATGATGAAGAACACCATCCCGGTGGAGAAGTTCAGAGCATCTCTAAACTTCATCAAGGTTCTCGAAAGGTAAAGTGGCGAACGAGCTCTTAGAAGGAAGCCATGTGAAGTCATAAGAGGGGGGAGAAAGCAAGGCGAATGAAACAGAAGCCAATTTCTACAGAGGGGCTCAATGAACATAAGTCAAGGTAGAGATTATTAGTATTTGAAGTGCCTCATATTCATTATTGAAGAATTCAGGTACAGGTGGAGGTATTACAAGCTTCACAAATCAAGCATGAACATATATAGGCAATGTGCATGTGCATGTTATAGGCATTAGTAGGCAAATCTTTTTAACATGTATAGGCATTGTGCATGTTATTAGTCGATTAGGTCTTAGACTAGTCGACTAATACTTTGGTATAGTCGACTAGGCCCTGCAAATAGAAAGTTGAATTCTCAGTTTGCATTACAGTAGTCGACTAGATTTTGGATATAGTCGACTAATACTGGGTATTAGTCAACTAATGATTTTCCCTAGTCGACTAATACATGTTCTGGCAGTTTTCTATACAGATATGTTTTCTATTTTTATTTGATACGAGTTTCTTACTTCTCTAAGGCGGTGCTGATTGGGTTATTAGAGTTTGTGAAGCATTAGGATCATTCTAGATGCCTATCTAAACCTCTTGAGGGTGGCCTTTTGAAGGTGTGTCAAAAATTTAAGAGAAATTTTATTTTTCATCATTGAGAGTTGTGAGAAAAAGATCTTCTTATAATTCTTGTATTTTCTTCTCTGTTCACAAGCTTCAATTCTGTTCCAGATCCATTATCAAAAAAACAGACGCATTAGCAACCCTACTTCATTTTTAGGCCGTAACTTTCGCATTCGGGCTCTATTTCAGGCAATCTTGGTACCGTTAGGATCATGATGAAGAGCTCTACACATCAGTATCAACTGCAGGTTGAGATATCTCTGTAATCATCAGTAGGTAAATCTTTTTAACACAGTCTAATTATTTGTGGGTTGATAACCACATCTAATATTTTATCAAGTTAATCTGTTGCCACTATATTGTGAGTTCATGTACATCTGCTATTTTGTATTTGCTGATTATAATATTGATTATATAAGTTTTGCCATCGTAGCTGAGTAATTGCATCAGTGTATTTTAGATTTTGAAGGGACCAGTGTTATTATGCATTTTGTTAAATCCATCATCGTGCACTATTTGTTTTAATTATTTTCCTATCCATCGTAATAGTTGGTCAAACGTAGTAAAATTTATCATATCACTGATTTCTGATTTATATGCATACACCATTTCACATCAAGTATTACTTGTATGAGATTGTCACCTTTAAATATAACTTGTACACACTCTCTCTTTCACTCTAATGGCTAAGCTAAGTTAGAAGATGAAGAAAATACAAGAAACTAAAGAACTCCTAAAAACAAACTAACATCAATACCCTAACTCAGCGTATCCCTTTCTCTGGAAAACCAAGGGGGTATTTATAGGCACAGGAGGAAAGGAGCCCTGGGGGACAATCCCTGGACAGAAGTACTAGTAGATCTACAACAGTACTGCCGCAAAAATGCGGCTTTTACCGTGTTTTCGCGGCCCTTCTAGCACAGCTTCTGCTGCGCCACCTGGTTTTGCCTCCTGTTGTGTCCCTCTACTCTTTCCCCTATTGCTTTCTGGTTTTCTATACTCTATTTTGTCAGATCTGGCTTTCAAACTCAATGGCTATATTTGGCTTTAAAAATCATCAAGCAAATAGGATTTTTGGACTTCTTCTTCATTGCACACCATGGACCTAGAAATGCAAAAGAAAACATTATTACCAACATTTTTATAAAAAAAAATGTGATGATGCAATATGAAATGTGCATGTTTAGAGTCTAATCACAAAATATATTCGACTAGATCAATGAGGACTATTATGCTCGTGTTGTATAGTCGTCAATCGAGAATTCCGTCGTAGGGGAATGCATTCGATGCAAGCGTCATATATACTTAACCCAATGATCAGCGGTTTAATGTTAACATGATCAAGGGTACTATTTCTTCAAGAATTTGCAATTAATCAGCATCATAAGTATATTGCCTTCTAGACTTATCGGGTGATATGTCCCATTTATGTAAACTGACTCTACCACAAATGGTCCTTTCCATTTGAGTTGAAATTTTTTCGTCATGTGCGTCATCACCATTGGCCTCTTGACAGCCAAGATGAGTTCGCATTTTTTAAAAGTTTGCTCCTTAACTTTCTTGTTGAAGGCTCTGAAAATTTAAGTTTGATAAAGCTCAATTTGTTGTTGATCTTGCAGGTGTTTGTCGTCCAAAGGTTCTAGCTCCTGGAGTCACAATCGATGCTTCTCCTCATTTGTCATCTCCATTTTCAAAGCAACGCGTAGAGACCTGTACACTAATAAACATGGTGTAGCTTTTGTCAGGATTCTCATTGTTATATGATAAGCCCATAAGCATTCACCCAATTTGTCATTCCAGTCGCGTTGACTTTTTGAGACGAACTTCTTGAGAAGTTTCCTATTGGTTTTGTTAAAAGCTTCTGCAAGGCTATTAGCGGCTTGGTAGTTTGTCATTGAAGACAAACTTTGGACTTTGAGCTTGTTACAGAATCTCCTGAACGCTTGGCTGACGAACTGAGGCCCATTATCATGGAGAATCTGTCATGGCACGCCAAAGCGGTAGATTACGTGATGTTTGATAAACTTTATCAGTCGGATGCCTTCACTTCTTTCAAAGGGATAGCCTCCGCCCATTTGGAGAAGTAATCAGTTATGACTAAGATAAACTGATATCCTTTAGATGAAAGTGGGCTGATAGGACCACCTACATCTATTCCCCATATTTTAAATAGCCAGAAAGAAGTCATAGGATGAAGATTTTCTAGTGCCTGATGAATGAAATCACTATGGATCTAACATGTGTGGTATCACTTAGCATAAGCGATGGCGTCAAGGATCATCTTCGGTCAATAATATCCCAGTCTTCGGAGTCGATCTTCAAGCTTTGGACCTGGTTGGTGAGCTCCACGTATACCATCATGAGCCCCTTTGAGTGCCTCTTTATATGACAGACAGCGATGTAAGATTTCATTGTGCGACCGGCGATATAGTGTTTGCGTGATCGCGTTGTAGTAGAATCTAGGGGCTTTCCTTTTAATGGCAGCTGCCTCGTTAGGGTCATTGGGCAGTATGCCATATAATACATAGTCGATGTATGAGAATCTCCATCTCTGAGCTCTGGACCTATTGAATTCTCCAGAGCTTCTTTAACTTGAAGGTCTCCTGTTCGAGTTTGATCATCTTCAAGGGCAGCTTTGAACAATAAAGGTCATGACTATAAATGAGTACTTTCTCTATTGTTCCGGCTGGAAGAGCCAAAGAGGTAGCAAGAGATGCCAGTGTATCTGCATGTGCATTTTGCTAGTGAGATACATGGTCGATGTAGAAGTTTTTGAACTTCTCCGCCATGTAGATGATTGCATTGTGATAGGGTACTAAGTCTCCATGTATGACTTTGTACTCCCAATGAACCTGATTAACGATGAGCTTTGAATCACCGTACGCTTCGAGATTTTTAATGCCATTCTTATCATTTGCATTTCAATCATGAGAGCATTGTAGTCCACTACGTTGTTGGAACACAGCTCAGTTAATGAGAATGCACAAGGGATTATGTAGTTTTGTAGGGAGACAAGCACTACCCCTACTCCTGTTATAATATTTTCTCGAGGACCTATTCTTGATGCGCTGTTGAAGAAGAGTTGTCATACATGTTCTTCAAAAGATGTCTGGATCATACAGACTTCAGCAATCTCATCTAGGAGATCTTCATAAAGTTTGGTCATTCTTGAATCTAAGTGTTCAACCAAGAAGTCTGTCACTGCCTGTCGCTTCACAGCAATTACATGTCGTTTGTGGCAGAAATTACATCTCGTATTGGGAAAGCAATATGGCCTATTTTGCCAATCAGCCATTCAGTAATGATGGCTTCGTCATAAGCAATCTTAAAGGATTAACTTCTGATATGACATATATGGTTTGGCCCACCAGGTAGTATCATTTTTTCTGAATAGTGAACACCAGTGTCAAGCATTCTTTCTCGGTCGGATTGTATCGGTGTTCAGCTCCGATCATAGATCTGCTCAGGTAGTAGATTACTTATTCGTGCCCCTAATCATTATTCTAAGCTAGTAAAGCTCTTACAGAATGATCCATGGATCGAATGTATATTAGGAAAGGTTTTCCTGACATCGGAGTTGCATGGACAGGCGGAATCATGAGGTACCGCTTGATTTCCTTCAGCGCTTGTTGGCAAGCCTCGTCCTAGATGAATGAGACACCCTTCTTCATCAATCTGGTGAAGGGTTGGCATCACCCGAAGAGGTTCGCGATAAACCTTCGAATGTAGGCTAGTCGCCCTTGCAATCTTCTAAGTTCTCTAAGGTTCCTTGAAGGTTGCATCTCTTGGATGGCATAAACTTTCTCTGGGTCGACATGGATTCCTTTGGATATCACGACGAACCCAAGAAATTTACCGCTGGCTACCCCCAAGAAGGATTTGGTGGGATTCATTTTCAATTGACGCGTCCGCATGATATCAAATACTGTCTTCAGATCTGCTATGTGATCACCTTTGGCATGACTTTTCACTGTAATATCGTCTACGTAGTATTCCACTGTTCTGTGTATATGCTCATTGAAGATTGTATTATAGCTCTCTGACATGTCGCCCTCGCATTCTTCAATCTAAAGGGTATCATAATATAGTAATACACCCCTAGTGGTATCCTGAAAGATGTATGCTTCTCATCGTCAGGGTACAATTTAATTTGATTATTTTCAGAGAATTCATCCATGAAAGACATTCGTTCAAATCCATATGTATTATCGATCATGACATCCCTGATTAAAAGAGAGAGCTCATCCTTAGGAGAAGCTTCATTTAGATCGCAGAAGTCAATGCAGACCCAAAATTTTCCATTCTTCTTAGTGATGGGGACGATATTAGCTACTCAATCAGGGTATTGTTCTTCTCTGATGAAACCAGAGTCTATGAGCTTCTTGACCTCCGATTGAATCGCTTCCATAATCGTTGGGTGAAACTGTCATTGTTGTTGCTTGATGGGATTGCGTCGGGATTGATGTTGAGGTGATGCATAGCCACCTGAGGATCAAGATCAGGCAAATCCTCGTAGTTCCAAGTGAAAACATTATATACTCTCACACGAGACATATTATATCTTCTTTTCAGGAGGTGAAAAACTTTCACGTATGAAAATGGGCTTAGAATTAGCCTCATCTCCCCGACTATCTCAGTTACCTTATCCTCTGTGGGAGGTTCACGTTGTTCAAAGCAAATATCCCAGAGAGTATTCAGGTGTTTGATCCAGGCATCTATATCTGACTAGATCATTTCTTTATTCGGGTGGCCTGTTGAAACCATATTTATCGAAAGGTCTTTGAAGATGTCGCCAACACTAACATCTGACTCCCACGATGACATGCCTGATGAGTGCTTATAATATAATGACTCTTTAGACTCAGAGGCTGACAGGATTGGAGTTGACATATAGCCCAACTTCCTTTGAGTTTGGTGATAATAGTCAGGAGTTTTCCCTTTTGGAATGAAAGATTGAAGTAGTGTTCACCTTCCTTTGCTAAAGTTCAAGACAGGATCACTTGTTAGGTCATACCCTATATTCTCCATCATTTTGAGCACATATGGCTCGTAATGAGAGAACTAAGGAAGTTCGGTTCGCTTTTCGAGCCTTCACGAATTATTGGTTCGGACTAGACTCTTCCAAAAAAGATCAGTTTTTGATCTTCGCGTCTTACTGAAACCTCGAAGAAGGTTCCTTGCACATCACCGATGCTTTGATATGCCGTGAGAGACGATCTCACCAGTGCAAGCAAGGAGGTCAAGGCATCTAATGCCGATCAGGGGTCATCATCCACATCAGTACTAGTATCTGATGGTAAAAAATCAGAAGCAAACACAGAAAACTAAGTCAAATCTAACTCTTCATTAATATACCACTCATTTACATCATTGGCGGTGTTATTGACATCAAGCTTATTAACACTCATTACAAGCGGATTTAACTCCCAAAGATATTATTCTTTTGCATTTGCTTGACGTCAGCTTCATTACTAGAGTTTGGTTCTTCTGGCTGGAGGTTCTCGTCTGCTTCTAATGAATCCTGGTAAAGGAGAGAATTTGTGAAGTAATTCTCTACCCCCTTGTACGGATGTCTTTCGGCAATTAACGTTCGTACTCTTCCATTTTTCATCAACGTTCGGACTTTTCCATTTCTGTCAACTGACGATGGATTTGCGATGAATCCATGGTCATCCCAGCAACAAATTATATGAAGTATTGACATCAATAACATAGCATGTCACCTCGGATCTCAGGTCCCCGATATGGCATTTAAGTTTGATCTTTCACATCGGGCGCGTACCATTGGGTTAAAGCCACAAATGATAGTTTGAGTGGCGCTCAATCGATAGTAGGAATTTCTAAGTGCTGTATAACCCGACGGGACATGATGCTCAATGCGGATTCTGGATCCACCTGAATGTGACTTATCTCAAATGATCTAATTTACCCTGTGAAGTATAGGGGCTTATCATGTTTCCCCTTGACCTGCATGTCGTTTGGAGTGAAGGTTATGCAAGGGATATATTAAGAGGCATGGAGGTAATTTTCTTCATTTTTCTTCTCTGGTTTAGCTGGAATCCGAGCCATAAAGGCCACAACATCAGCTAAAGCTTCTCAAAGAGCTTCCCTTGTTGACTTGGACAGCCTCAGGAGCTCATAGACGGTAATCCTGGCCGGGATGTTGGCCAGTTGAGCCAAAATATCAAATCAGTAAGGTGCTGAAAGTCCCTCCGCTTTGTCTTTTGGGAGAGTTTTGGCATATCAAAGCTCCTTTTGCTTCTCCACAGGTTGCTTCGTGGATTGCTTGGTTGGCTCTTGGGTGGGTTTAGGCGAATTTGCCACCACTTCATCGTAGTTCTTTAAGTATGACTGACCCGAACGACTCCCTGCTACGAGTAGTGCATTCGGCTCTACAGCAAGGACTATTGTCTCCTCCTAAGAATCAGTTAGCGAGAGAATATTGATTTTTGATTCTCTGGAGGAAGCACACACCACATTGCAAGGCGAGGCTTTTGCATTGCCTCTGGACTTCCTGTTAGTAACAGTAGTCCACTGCTGGCCTTCCATGAGGTCAGAATGTACCCACATGGTCTCTCCTTGAAGAGTAGGAACAGGTACAAGACCTTTCTCTCGCTAGTGGTATGGGTCTGTATTGATTACCCTTAGTTCCTCTTTCGAGATGGAAACTACTCGGCTGGCGTTGGAAGTTGTACCCCGAACTGAAGAAATGACGTCATGTTAGCTGTCACCTTCTTCTGCTCTGGGCGGAGCTTGAGCACCTCTGCATCAATCAAAACTTGGAGGATATCTTTGAAGATATAGCAACTCTAGGTGTCCCAGCATCCTATGATACAAGCAGTAATTGGGATTGTCGGTCTTGCCCACCTCCTTAGGATGTCTAACTTCAAGAAGCTTCAGTTTGTTGCTCTTATTGAGTAACTTGAACAACGAATCAACATGTTTGTCCTTAAAGGAGTACTGCTTGTTGGCACATGGCTGGTTTGAAGAACTACCCCATCTAGCCGATTAGGGCTTAGAGGAAGATTTCATCTCTGTTACCAGTGTGTCCTTCCTTTTGGCTTGAAAAGACGCTTCTGACGCGCGCCTTGTCGACTTCTCGGGTCTGGACTTACTTTCTTCTGTCTTAACCCTGGCAATGATCTCCTCTGCTTGCTCACCTTGCTGGACTAACTGCTTTCAGGTATGACTTTCAGCTACTCCTATCTAAGCTAATAGTGCGATTTGTAAATTGTGGTGGCATGTTTCCACCAAGGTGGACTGGGTCATACCGCTGGGACATCAGAGTGCTATATTCTAAAATCTCTACACAAATGCTTTAACTAGCTCTCCTTTCTGTTGCCTCATCGTTAGGAGAGTTGGCATGGTAATCTCTGAATCATTTTCGAAGAAACGGGTGAGGAAAAGCTTCTCTAGATCATCCGAGTTTTTGATAAAGCCTTCTGGAAGCTTCATGAACTATTCAAAAGCAATCCCTTTCAGGGTGCCGATGAAAAACCATGCCAGGATGGCATTATTTGATACTACATTTCTGGTTTGAGACTTGAAATAGTATATATGATGGTTTGGTGATCCCTTTCCATCGAAAGCCTGTAGGGTTAGAACTTTGAACTTAGGAGGTTACGGGACCAGATCCCACTCAGCCGGGTACGAACGGACCACTCCTGCCTCTTGGAGGCCTTTTCTGTTGGCAAGGCCTCAAGGCATTGCTCCAGTTTGCTCATCCTTTTGGAATGAGTGCTCTCGTTCTCTTTATTAACTTCCTCTTTATATGGAGGCTTGGATGGCCCAGAGTTGGAATGCTCTTCATTTTTGTTATTCGTAGAAAATGAGCTTTCCCCTTCCTTCCGTTTGCCCTGAGACTTCTTGGAAGGAGTCTTGGTCTTCGACTTCTTCTTTTTGTCCTCAAGCAATTGCGAAACCATCTGCTTAAGGGTATTGATAGATTCTTGTTGAGCACGAATCATATCAAGTTGCTCCCTCTGAACCTAGGCTTGTTGTTCAAAGCGCATGGCATTTCTTCAAGAGTTCCCACCATGTACGCGAAGGCTTCTTTCTTTACAGAAGAGTTCAAGGCCTGTGGTTCCGCAATGGCAGAGTGTCCTTCGCTTATTTCAATGTTCCGGATTAGAGCATTGTAGTCCACTGGGGCTATTGTACCAGTCTGAGTACGGGTATGCTAGTACACTCCTTCCGGCTCAGTATCAGACTCGTCAGAGCCAACTATCGGCTGCTTTCCCTTAGTCTTGTTTGGCATAGCGCTTGGACCCACCATGTTTGCAATGACTTCAGGGTATTCCACGTCAAAGAAGGTTCACTTCGTGTGGGAGCGACGCCTCTTGGCTGAATGGGAGATTGGTGCTACTGATAACCAGTTGAACAATGACATGTTTGTTTACATGTGAGCTGCAATGGTATTCAGAGAGCACTACTGTGTGACCCATTCACACCAGCATTGTGGAGTGATTTGATGAACACTCCTCTTTGTAGGCTGTCTAAAAATCACTAAAAGACAAGCCATTAAAAAGCAGAGTTTCAAGTTCTAGACGCGTAGGCTTGACACCCGCGTCTCAACATCAAGGCGCGTGGGCTCGACACCCGCGTCTCAACATCAAGGCGCGTGGGCTCGACACCCGCGTCTCGGTTATAACCGCCCTGGTTATGGGGCCAGTCGCCGCCCACATAGCGGGGAGGTCAGCCCCTCATTGTGGAGCGTTTTTAGGGGGCACGTTCACCCTGGAACCCCTATAAATAGCCCCGTCGCTATGAAGAAGGGGTGGATTTTCGGAGGAGAAAAAGAGGGTCGGATTTTCTTTAGTCAGACGACAACAAGACAGAGACAGGAGAAAGAGAGCTAAACTCTTCAACAAGCTCGCTGCGTACGAGTTATCCTTTGCCTACCTTCTCTTTGAGAGTTTTGGTAGACAAGAGCTGTGTTACTCCCTCTACCAGCCAAAGAGAAGATTCCCTGACGATCCCGACGGTCATCCGGTCAACGGAGAATAAGATTCACTCTCCACCGCCACACGAAGAACCCAGCATTAAACAAAGGGAGGATTCAAGACTCAACATCCTCCCTCCCTTGTAACTGGAAGGAAAAAGCAGTCTTGTTGTAATTTTTTCATCTGATTCAAGGAAAATTTTACAGTAAAGACCTCTTTCTCTTTTTTTCCGGCGCATACAAGAGATGGCGACTCCGCTGGGGACTACATTTGTCACTGATGAGCAAATCGTGGCGCAGGATGACGTCCTCCGTAAGGGAAAGATGGTCGAATCGCTCATTGTCGAGTTCAACCAGGTGAAGTACGAAGATTTTCTCTCTTCCGGCTCCAAGAGCCCAAAGACCCGCGTCTGCCACCGGGTCTCGACGGGGAATGGCCCCGAGGCCCGATCTGTGGCTCTCTCGGGCGCTGCTGCTGCCAACTGTGCCAAGCAAGGTACACGCGCCAACGCCTCTCAGAAGGCCCGCGTGGTCCCAGGCACAACTGCCTTTGCGACCAACCGCGTCGCACAGAACACCCGCGTCAGCGTCTCTCAGGAGACCCGCGTGGTTAAAATCTCTGATGTTCAGCATCAGGATGTTGTTGGTCTCTCTCCACCTCCGCGACGCAATCGGAACGATGAGCGTCGACAGAGGAGACGTGCGCGTCAGCTGCAAGTTGGAACCTCTGGTTGTCTGACTGAGGCTGGACGCAGCATACAAACTGGCGCCTTGATCGCGCCCCGTGAAGTCCGCATTTGGCGGCCCAAATGCGAGATTCCTTCAGTTAGGTCCTCTGAGGACCAACTCACCAAACGCCAAGGTGAAGCCTCTACGCCTTATCAAGCACAAGAGGCACGCGCCTATAGACGTGGGGCCCAGCAGCCCACTCTCTCTCAAGTGTCTCTGCCCCGACACACCAAGCAGCAACGCGACAGGCGCGTCTTGTCTCAACAGAGACGCCAGACGCGCGCTGAACAGCTGCGGCGCGAGAACCGCGTCCCTGAAGCCTGCGTCCAGGCTGTACAGCACATGGATGCCTCCCGTCTTCGACGTTGCGAGGCTAATCTTTTCAATCCCCTTCCCATGGACTTGAGGGATTATTTGACGAAGAAAAGAAGTGCCAATCAGGCCACTTCGTCGTGTTGCTGCCAACGGCTCATCCATATGCTCTCTGAGTGCCGTTGCGGATCAGGCGTACATCAGCAGTCTTTAGTCAGACAGCTGACCCTGATTCTCCCGTCAGCTAAAAGAAGACGCTCCCACAGAAGGAGAACCTTCTCTGACGTTGAGTACCCGGAGCTCACTGCGAATATGGCAAGCAGGAGCAAGGGAAAACAACCTGCAGTCAGCTCAGATGAGTCTGACTCTGAACCGGAAGGAGTGTATCGACACACTCGCACCCGGACTGGGGCCATTCCCCAATTGACTATAATGCCTTAGCCCATGGCATTAAAGTGAATGATTCTCACTCCGCCGTAGTGGAATCGAGGGCTTCGAAGTCTTCCATCGAGAAGGAGACCTCTGCTTACATGACAGGCACTCCTGAGGAGATGGCTAAACGTTTAGAGCAGATCCAGAAGGCACAAATGGATATGATTCTTTCTCAGCAGGAATCTATCAACTCCCTTAAGCAGGCAATTGCACAGCTGCTCGAAGACAGGAGGAGGTCTCCTCCTAAAAAGTCAAAGGGCAAAGGGAAAAAGGGAGAAAGTTCATCTTCCGAACCTTCTGAGGAGACGCGGCGATCTACTTCCGGCTCGTCCAAGTCTTCGTAGCAAGTAAAGGGCGACCAAGACCCGGGAAAGGCTCATGCTAAAAGAATGAGTCAACTGGAGCGACGCCTCGAGGCCCTTGCCAATCGCAAAGACCTCCAAGAAGTAGGAGTGGTCCAGCCCTACCCGGCTGAATGGGACTTGGTTCCGTACCCGCCCAAGTTCAAAGCTCTAACTCTCCAAGCCTTTGATGGGAAGGGGTCACCCAACCAGCACATCTACTACTTCAAATCCCAAACTGGGAATGTAGTAGACAACGATGCCATCCTGGCACGTCTGTTCATTGGCACCCTGAAAGGGTTGGCCTTTGAATGGTTCATGAAACTCCCAGAAGGTTCTATCAAGAACTGGGGCGATTTGGAGAAGCTGTTCTTAACACGCTTCTTCAAAGATGACTCGGAAGTCACGATGCCCACCCTTTTGGCTACTAAACAGCGAAAGGGAGAGTCCGTTAAGTCTTTCGTGGAAAGGTTTCGGAACGTGGCACTCCGGTGTCCAAGCGGTATGACCCAGGCCACCCTGGTGGAAACATGCCGCCACAATCTCCAAACCTCACTCCTTGCTCAAAGAGGAGTTGCTGAAAGCCGCACCTGGAAGCAATTAGTCCAACAAGGTGAACAGGCTGAGGAGATTGTCGCCCGCGTCAGAGCGGAGGAAGGTAAGCCTAGGCCGGAAAGGTCGACAAGGCGTGCGCCAGACACATCCCTCCAAACAAAGCGGAAGGATAATTTGGCAACGGAGACCAAATCTCCCGCCAAACCTCAATCAGGCAAGGCGAGTGGCTCTTCAAGCCAGCCACGTGCCAACAAGCAATATTCCTTCAAGGAGGAACATGTCGATTCGCTCTTTAAACTACTCAACAAGAGCAACCGACTGAAGCTCCCTAAAGCTAGGCGCCCCGAGGAAGTCAGCAAGACCGACAATCCCACCTATTGCTTGTACCACAGGATGCTGGGGCACCCTACTAAGAGCTGCTACGTCTTCAAGGACATCCTTCAAGCTCTGATTGACGCGGAGGTGTTAAAGCTCCGACCAGAGCAGAAGAAGGTGATGGCTAATGTGACGTCAGTTCTCCAGTTTGGAAGACAACCCCCAAAGCCTGCGGGGGTGGTCCCTATTCCAAGAGGAGAGCTGAGAGTGGTCAACACAGACCCTCACCAGCAGCAAGCGAAAGGCTTGGTACCCGTTCCTACACCTCAAGGGGAAACCATGTGGGTCCACCCTGACCTTGTCAATGAACAACAATGGACTACTGTGACCAACAGGAAATCCAAAGGCAAGGCAAAAGCCTCATCCTGCAATGTGGTGGGTGCCTCCTCTCGAGAAGCCGAGACTGATGTTCCCTCGTTAACCGACTCAGAGGAAGAAACAATAGTCTTGGCCGCAGAGCCCAACCAATCGATGGCGGGAACCCGCTCAGGACAGCCCTACTTGAAGCAGTATGGCGAAACGGCGGCAACCCCTCCACAACCAGCTGCAGAGCCAACCAAGCCCTCCACAAAACAACCAGTGGAGAAACAGAAGGAGACTCGATTTTCTCGAGCCCTTCAAAAGGGCATCGCGGAAGGATCTACGGCGCCTTACCGCTTTGATGTCCTGGCTCAATTGGCCAACATCCCGGCACGGATTACCTTGTATGAGCTTCTTAGGCTGTCAAAGTCGACCAGAGAAGCTCTACAAGAAGCTCTGGCAAATGCCGAGGTCTTCATGACCCAGGTGCCGAAGGAGGAAGATGTAGAGGATTGCCTCCACACCTCCCCAAACGCTCCCTGCATTACCTTCACAGCAGATGATATGCAGGTTAAAGGGAAGCATGATCGACCCCTGTATTTCACAGGGTATATTGGATCGTCTGAGGTGAACCGCATTCAGGTAGATCCAGGGTCCGCGTTGAGCATCATGCCTCGTCGGGTCATGCAACATCTGGGCATTCCTACTCATCATTTGAGCCCTACTCAGACAACTATCTATGGGTTCAATGCCAACCAGACCCGTCCGATGGGGAAAATCAAGCTCAAATGCCAGATTGGAAGCCTCAAGTCGGAAGTGACATGCTACATCATCGACGCCGACACTTCCTACAATCTATTGCTGGGATGACCGTGGATTCACCGCAACTCCATCGTTCCCTCCACTCTCCACCAAGTCATGAAATACATTGACGGGAGTGGAAAGGTGCAGACGTTGATTGCCGAAAGGTATCCGTTCAAAGGGGTCGAGAATTATTTCACCGACTCTTTGTTGTACCAAGATCCGGTGGAGACGGGTGAAGTCCCGCGACCAGAGGAGCCAGACTCTGGTAACGAAGCTGACACCGAGCCCGAGAAAGAAGAGTGCCTGTGGAGTTAGAACCACTTGTAAAGAGCACTAATAAGCTCGATGTTGATGATACCACCGACGACGTAGGCGGTTGGTATATTAATGAAGATTTAGATTTTGCGTATTTTTCTGTGTTTGCTTCTGATTCAGTACCATCAGACACTAGTACCGAAGTAGACGATGACCCCTGGTCGGCAATAGATGCTTTGACATCGTTGCATGTACCAGTGAAGTCGTCCTTCGAGACGTACCAAGATAATGGTAATGCGCAAGAATCTATATTTATGGTTCCAGCAAGACGGAAAAGCCAAAAACTAATTCTTTTTGGGCGAATCTCGTCTGAACCAACGTCCCGCGAAGAATCAGAAAGCGAGGAGGAATCCCCTCAGTTCGGTCATTATGAACCAAAAGCACTCAAAATGATGAGATGCATGGGGTATGACCTAACCAACTGACCCGGGTTGAACTTCGGCAAAGGAAGGAGGACGCTGCTTCGATCCTTTGTGCCGAAAGGTAAGGCCCCCGATTATTATCATCGGACGCGCCGGGGGTTGGGCTATGTATCAACTCCGGTCCCATCAGCCTCCGATTCTCAGGAATCGTCGAGCAACGATTACTCTTCAGACACATCATCTTGGGAGTCAGATGTTAGTGTCGGCAACATCTTCAAGGAACTTTCAGTGAACATGGTTTCGACAAGCCACCTGGAAGATAGAAATGAAGAAATGATCCAATCTGATACAGATCCATGGATCAAACATTTAAATGCTCTTTGGGACACTCGCTTTGAACACAGCAAGCCACCCACAGAAGACAAGGTTGTTCAGATCAACCTAGGAGATGAGGCTAACCCTAAGCCCATCTTCATAAGTGACGGCCTGTCACCTTCGGAGAAAAAGGATCTAATATCTCTTGTACAAGAGTATATATACGTCTTCGCCTGGAATTATGAGGACATGCCAGGACTCGATCCTTAGGTGGCTATGCACCGCCTCAACATCAATCCGGACGTAAAGCCTGTAAAACAACAGCAGCGACGGTTTCATCCAGAAATAATGGAGGCAATTCAATCAGAAGTCAGAAAACTTATTGATTTTGGCTTCATCAGGAAAGAACAACATCACGACTGGGTAGCCAACATCGTCCCCGTCGCCAAGAAGAACGGGAAGATCCGGATCTGCATCAACTTTCGAGATCTAAACGAGGCCTGCCCCAAGGACGAATTCCCATTGCCGATCACAGATGTCATGATTGACAATACTTGTGGATTTGAACGAATGTCCTTCATGGACGAATTCTCAGGATACAATCAAATCAAAATGTATCCTGATGACGAAAAGCATACCTCCTTCAGGACACCTCTAGGGGTATATTGCTACACCGTCATGCCCTTCGGGTTGAAAAATGCAGGGGCAACATACCAAAGGGCCATGAACGCCATTTTTCATCAGCAAATACGCAAAACGGTGGAATGTTATGTTGATGACATCGCGGTAAAAAGCCGCACTAAAGGTGATCACATAGCGGACCTGAAGGTGGTCTTCGACATCATGCGGGCTCATCAATTGAAGATGAATCCCACGAAGTCCTTCCTGGGGGTGGCCAGTGGCAAATTCTTAGGATTTG
Organism: Agave tequilana; assembly: GCA_038442645.1. Classification (NCBI taxonomy): domain Eukaryota; kingdom Viridiplantae; phylum Streptophyta; class Magnoliopsida; order Asparagales; family Asparagaceae; genus Agave; species Agave tequilana. The sequence continues at coordinate 131,980 of JAVJIF010005275.1, read as the reverse complement.
TTGTAACATCCACCGGAATTCACTTGGACCCGGAAAAGGTTCGCGCTATCCAGGAGATGCAACCCCCGAGAAATCTCAAAGAACTCAGGGGATTGCAGGGACGATTGGCGTACATCCGCAGGTTTATCTCAAACCTCTCCGGAAGATGCCAACCCTTCGCTAAGTTAATGAAGAAGGGTGTCTCATTCATTTGGGATGACGCTTGCCAACAAGCGTTCGAGGAAATCAAGCAATACCTCACCCAACCACCAATCCTTGCAGCTCCGGTATCCGGAAAGCCTTTCCTGGTGTACGTCCGGGCAATGGATCATTCTTTGGGAGCTCTATTAGCCCAGAATGATGATCACGGACGTGAGCAAGCAATCTACTATCTGAGTAGAACAATGATCGGAGCCGAACATCGGTATAACCCGATCGAGAAGGAATGTTTGGCATTAGTGTTCGCTATTCAGAAAATGCGGCACTATCTGGTAGGCCAAACTATAAACGTCATATCAAAAGTCAACCCCCTGAGGTTACTTATGACTAAGCCTTCATCATTAAACGGCCGGCTGGCAAAATGGGCCATATTGCTCTCCCAATATGAGATGCACCTTTTACCACAAAAGGCCATTAAGGGACAAGCAGTGGCGGATTTTCTTGCTGAGCACCCAGATCCAAGGGCAGCCAAAGTCTACGAGGATCTACCAGATGAAGTTGCTGAAGTCTGCCTGACTCAGACATCGTTCGAAAGTCAAGTATGGCAACTTTTCTTCGACGGTGCATCAAGAACAAGCCCAAAGGGACACGTAGTAGCGGGGGTAGGAGTAGTACTCGTATCCCCACAAAATTATGTGATTCCTCGAGCTGTCTCATTAACTGAGCCTTGTTCCAACAATGTGGCGGAGTACAACGCTCTTTTGATTGGGATGCAATTCGCCGATGAGATTGGCGTTAAAAATCTCGAGGCATACGGCGACTCTAAACTCATCGTCAGCCAAGTTCGCGGGGAGTACGAAGTCAGACATGAGGACCTAGTACCCTACCATAACGCAACTATCCGCATGGCCGAGGGGTTTACAAGCTTCTACATCGACCATGTACCGCGCAGGCAAAATGCGCACGCGGATGCACTCGCATCCCTCGCGGCCTCCTTAGCTCTTCCAGCTGGAGCAATGGAGAAGATATTCGTCTACAGCCACCACCTGTATTGCCCGAGAAATGCTCTCGAGGGCTATCAGGAGTCAAAGGGAGATTGTCAAGGCAAAGAAGCACTGGAATTGTCAACCGGTCCAGAGCTTAAAGACTGGCAATTCCCCTACATTGATTTCGTCTTATACGACATTCTGCCTGAAGACACCAAGGAGGCGGCTGCCATTCGAAGGAAAGCTCCTAAATTCTATTATAATGCGATTACGCGAACATTGTATCGTCGATCGCATGACGGGATCTTGCTCCGGTGCCTCTCACCAAAAGAAGCCCAAGAGGTATTGAGAGAAGCCCACGACGGTATGTGTGGAGTCCATCAACCTGGCCGAAAACTGGCACATCGACTCCAAAGATTGGGTTACTATTGGCCCAAGATGGTTGCCGACGCCGTCACCTATGCTAAAAGATGCCACGCTTGTTAAGTGCATGGCGATTTCATCCATCAAGCACCAGGCTACCTCCACTCTACAACCTCTACCTGGCCATTTGAAATGTGGGGGATGGATGTGGTTGGCCCTATCAGCCCACCATCATCAAAAGGACATCGGTTCATTTTGGCAATAACCGATTACTTCTCTAAGTGGGCTGAGGCCATTCCTGTGAAGGAGGTCAAATCGTTGAACGTGATCAAGTTCGTGAAACATCACGTTATTTACCGTTTCGGTGTACCTCGACGAATTGTCCATGACAATGGACCTCAGTTCATCAGCCAGGCTTTCCAGAGATTCTGCGCTAAGTTCAGAATCCAGAGTGTGTCCTCAACGGCATACTATCCTGCCGCTAACGGCCTCGCAGAAGCTTTCAACAAGACTATTGGCAAGCTTTTCAAGAAGTTCGTCTCGAAAAGTCAACGAGACTGGGACGACAAGTTGGGTGAATGCTTATGGGCTTACCGCACAACTGTACGAACCCCAACTAAAGCTACGCCATTTTCTTTGGTATACGGGTGTGAAGCCGTGCTCCCACTGGAAATCCAAATTCCATCTCTACGCGTCGCCTTGACAGCGGAGATGACAACAGAGGAGAAGCATCGACAGCGACTCCAGGAACTGGAGGCCTTAGATGATAAACGTCTGCAGGCCCAACAACAAATCGAGCTCTACCAAGCTCGTATTACCAGAGCCTTCAACAAGAAAGTTAAAATGCAAACTTTCAAGAAAGGCGATCTTGTCTTAGCCGTCAGAAGACCCATGGTAATGACGCACAAGACAAAAGGAAAATTCCAACCCAAATGGGAAGGACCATTTGTAGTAGAGTCAGTCTACTCAAATGGGTCATATCGCCTCATAACCTCAAATGGCGATACACTCATGATGCCGATCAATGGCAGGTTCCTGAAGAAATACTATCCTTAGATGGTATTCTTCCGCTGATCAAGTTAAAAGTACACCTCTGATCAAAGTAAGAAGAATTTCTTCATTATAACATCCGACGCCCCTGACGGCTAAGGATAGAGGAAAATGTTGGCTTCTAAGCCCAACATAAGTCTTCGACAACACATCATGCTGAGGGGAATAGCATGGCTAGCCCAACTCAAACGGTAGTTGGTAAAGGCACCTCAAATCCGTTGATAGCTGAGGGTTTGCTAAAAATCCTAAGTGGACTTGGCTCCACTCTTTCCTCCAAAATCCCTTACCAATTCTCATCCACAGAATGGTAGGTCTACAAAATACAACCATTACTAAGTTAACACTATACCTCTGGTAATGGAAACTTTTCAATATTCCTTGTCGAGTACAAATTTTGTTTGTCAACTCTACACGGAGTATCAAACTTTCAAATTTGCCAAGTTAACACTATACCTCTGGCACTTCAAATTTTCACTTGTCAATTCTCACCAATAGAATGACAGGTCCTCAAATTGCTCTTATCATGAGTCAATCTTTGTCAAGTTAATACTACACCTCTGACAAATTACTGTTAAAGTTTAACACCACACCTCTAAACAGTAATCAGGTTTCTGTCAGGTTTAATATTACACCTCTGACAGTCACTTTTCTTCAGACTTTCATATCGAAGCTGAAATGGATGATGCTAAGTTAACATTACACCTCTAGCATCAAGTCATTGCTAAGTTAAACAATACACCTATGGCCATGACTTTCCTTCGGACTTCCTCATACAAGCCGAGATGACCAATGCCAAGTTCAACATTACACCTCTAGCATTACCCTCACTGTCAAGAATGCCAAGTTCAACATTACACCTCTAGCATTACCCTCACTGTCAAGTTAAATATTACACCTATGACAGTGACACTTCTGAGTTAAGTTAATATCACACCTCTGACTCACATCCTTGTCAAGTTAACATTACACTTCTGACAAGACCGCTTTCAACCCGTTAAGTTAATATCACACCTCTAACGGTAACAAACTTTCCTAGATTCCCCACGAGTCTAGTCTCGCTTGTTAGTCTCTTCAACAGAATAACAAGTCTACCTAAAAGCATTGTTAGGTTAATACTTCACCATCAACAGTGTTTCCATCAAATCCCCAGCTGAGCTCAATCAAGTTAATCCCAAGCACTTGATAAAAGTTCACCCTCCCTGGGGGTACCAATTCTACTTGTCACTTTCTCTTATAAAGTGGCAGGTCCACCAAAAAATTATTTCATCTCTGTCAAGTTAATATTACACCTCTGACAGTATTGTGAGAGTTCCTGAAATAGGATCTTTCCCTACAAAGTTTGACTTATTAAGATTATCATCATAATTTTGATAAAGTCAAAGATTCTTTGCTTCTATGAGTCTAACTGAAGACAAAGAGTTCAAGACAATGAAAGAAGCAAAAAGAAAAGTGTCACTTTTATTTATTTCCAGGCATATGAAAGTGATACAAAATGCTCTCTTATACAATAAGATTGAGTGTTACAGTTAAAACGCTCTCTTATACAATAAGATTGAGTGTTACAATTAAGGAGTACAAAGAAGTCCCTCTCTCTCTCTCAGAGGCCGTACTCACTCCTTGAAGCCGCATCTGATTCCAAGTGCACGATGTTTGGAAAAGCGCCAAACTGTGGTGACAATAGAAGTTGGCCGCACCACGATGCATGATGTAAACATCGAAAGAGCCCTAGCTGACTAAGCTAAGAGCAATGGTGTTCTTGAGGTCCGGTGGCAGCAGAAAGCCAGGCAACCCTTCCTTCATGAGCATCTCTTTCGCCAGAAGGCCATCCAACGAACATGGAGTGTCCTCGATGTCACTTCTGGAGTGGGAGAGGAAGAGGATCCTATCTGCCACTGTATCCACCATAACCTCCTCGCTGCCATACTTACCCTGACCATCCCTTACCAGCAGGCATGACTGGTGCAGTGGATCTGAAGAGGCCTTGGCGAGGGTTAAGTCCTCGTCAGGGACATAATATATTCCCTTGTAGACGACGAGGACCATAATATATTCCCTTGTAGATGAACATCGAACGAGTTCGCCGACCGGAATATTCTTCCAGGGGCCCAGCGAACCTGAAAAAGGACAATAAAGCCTACCTACAAGGAATAAACAAGGGGGTTAGAAAATCTGAAACTTAGTATACTTCAACAAAGAAAACTAAGTGACAGACGCGGCTATTGTCGAAAACTTCAGACGCGGAAATGAGCCCGCGCAGTGAGTCAAAATATCGCGTCAACAGAAGCAGACGCGAATCAAAACTGTGCCACACACAGGATTCAAACGAGGTCTCATTTTGCGCCCGCGCCTAAAACACAAGGCGCGAAAGAACTCAGACGCCGAAAATTGCCATCTCTCTGTTGAGAGAACAGGGGTTGCAAAATTCGGGTCTGAAACCTTCGGCCCGAGTTGGAATTCATCCAAGTCAGTGGCCTTAAAATGCGAGCTTTATGAGCAAAGTCAGCACCAAGTTCCAAAGACTTCTGTACTCGCGTCCAGGGAAGTTTAAGTCGGTGGTGCAAATTCCAGAAGGAAGGCACCAACTATGACTTCATGACAACCTCTTCAAGAGATGCCAAAGTGCAAACCTAGGTGGACTAGAAACATCACGGCAAGTCGGGACGACATACCAGCAGAGGCCTCTGTCAAGAGTTTAACTCTCTGCATCAGAGTATGGACATGGAAGGTGATCAGAGAGACACTTTGTCCTGAAGAGACCAAACAGAAGCATAAAAGCTCTGGGTCATCTTCTTCCCCGGAGTCGTCTTCATCCATGAAGACAGTACCCCTGTTAGAAACTCTGAAGAAGGCGAAAGTTCTCAGAGCAATCGTTCTCTTAAAAGAGAAAATAGTCTAAGATTGGGACTGCTAAAGAAGGCGAGCCCCTATTTATAGGCCGCTCCTGGTAACCGTCATTAATGGTTCATCAATTAGAACCGTCGGCCTTAATGACCGCACGATTGTCAAAGTCCAATGAGAAGCTGACGCGTGGAGGGTCGCTTCGGGAAACGTTGAAGACGCTGGTCTACAACCGCCAGCGCCGGTTTTACATTAAAGGGCATTAACGCCCAAGTCCAATGAAGAACCGACGCGTGGACAACTGCTTCGGGAAACAACGGATGACCCGGTTTCCCAATCGTCAGTGAAGACTTGACGTTCAAAGATCTCATAAAATCTTTATGTCAGGCCGCATGTAACGTCTGGAAGTTACATCGATACGCAGATGGGAAAACCGCGTCCTGAAACCCGCGTCTCCTTTTTCAGAATGAGTGACGTCCACCTGCGTTCCAAAGGAAAGACCGCGTGACACAGAATCGCGTCCCTTCAGCAAACAGGGCCCATTTTAAGGGAAAGCACTGGACTCAGCAAAGGACTTAGTCCATTCTGAGATTAAGGGGAAAATACACAAGGCTGCGTCCGCTCGAGTCGCGTCTTCATTGGCAGGACAGACTCGCGTTACTCAAAGCCGCGTTTCTCTCTGCGAGTTGACGCCGTCGCGTCTCCCTATGGATTGACGCTGCGTCTCATCAAAAGGACTTGGTTCTATCTGAGTTCTTATGAACTGATGACCGCGTCTCTCCATGAATTGACGCCGCGTCTCATCAAAAGGACTTAGTTCTACCTAAGTCTGATTGAGATTGAAATAAAGTTCAGATTTGCTTAGTCTCAATGCGAATCCGCTGTAGCAAGGGCTTGAGCGGGTCGTGATCCTCAGGGAAGGATGCGATGCAAGCTTTTCGGCCGATTCCCTTGTATGCTTCAAGTAAGAAAAGAGAGATTAGATTTGTGATGAATATAAGAGATTAAAAACGTGGTTTTGCTGATCTTCTACCACAACCCTATTGCAAGTCAAGGCTATTGATCATCATATTGGAATATAGGAGTTTTATCCTAGGTTTTTATATGCAAGCAAGAGAAGATATTTAGAATCTTACCAACATCACTCTAAAAAGTCCAACACTTTTTCATCCTAACATCTAAGCACAACACAAAAGAAGTCTTACCTTGAGGTTGCATTGTCAAAGTTCTTAGATATGAAATGTGAAGAATTAATTAATGTTGTGATATTAGATTAGAATACTAATTATTGTTTAATCTTCAAGCATCTACTTTAAACCTAGGGTTTCAAGAGTTGTCATCCATCAAACCAATGCCTAACTGCTCTAGGGTTGCTTTAAGAAACACAGCAAACCACTAGAGGAATATTAGTTAATCATCTTTTAATTATTTTCCCTTTTTTTTTTATATAAGAAGATGAACAAAGAACGAAAGAAAATAAAAAGAATCAAGAGATCGCAGATCAAACCAAACTCAAGAAATCACGAAGAAAATGCAAAAATAAATAACAGAGAATTGACTAGAAAAAAGGTAACCTTTATTCGATGAACTGATCCCAAATACAAGCTCCTTCTTCCACAACTCGCTTGAAATAAAAATTACAACTTTGGCAGAAATTTAAAATAGCTAATGAAAAACCCTAGTTCGTCTCTGGATCCCCTCCCTGTTGCGAATGCTCTGATATTTATAGTGCAGAATGTAGAGGAGTCCCGGATAGAAGTGTCAATAAAATTTGGTAGCCATCCTTATCAAGACTGCCGCGGATGCGCGGCTTTTGCCGCGCCTCCGCGGCAGTTTCTTGGCTTCTGGCCACGCGCTTTGGCGCGTGGCCTCTCCTGGTCCGTCCATGTGGGCTTCTGCTTTTAGAAGTGTGATCCTGGCCTTTTAATCTGGATTTTCGAGATAACTTGGTAATCAAGTTACCCTTAATCCAAATTTCTTCAAATCCTTTCTCCACGAAATTCCTCTCTATCTTGGCCTTTTATCTTCATCCTGCAGGTGTTTAGGGTTTGACAGAAGTCTATCCAACCCTAATTTCTGATATTTGCAACTCTTAGCCCTTGTATTTGCATTTTGAATCTTTGTATTTGCACTTCTTCACCTGGGCTTCAAACATGGGCTTGGATCTGGGCTTTTGGGCTCTTTTAGCTTTATTCTTTATTAAATTGATAGTTTGAGGCCTGCACATATTAAATAAAGAAATATTAATAATTGTGCATTATAATATGAATAAATGTGCAAATGCGATGGTATATATGATGTCAATTATGCATTTTTCACTACCTATCACACCCCCACACTTATCTTTTTGCTCGTCCTCGAGTAAAAATCAAAAAGAAAGAGAAAAATCTAATCTAGCTAACTCACTTTCGTAGGAATCACGGTTGCACTTAGCATGTGCAACAAGCCGTTAAACCCCTAGGTTACCCTAGAGGACGAGTGTTGTCTCGTGAGGGTTTTCAGCGGATTGCACCCACAAAATCCATAAAAAGGAAAATATTTGAATTATTATTGAAGAGACTAAGTAGTCTATAAGTTTTAGGATCCTCATTTTTATTCATTCCTCAAACCTAGTCTTAATAAAGTCAATTGTTGTCCATTTTAGGTAAGAATTAAAATTGAATTTCTAATATAGTCTTTTTCGTTACCAAAAGTCATACGCACCCTTGTGAATCTAGGAATTCCTTAACTTGGACTCTCATGCCTCATTATTATTTTTATAACATCATCTAATTTTCTTTCCTGTAAGTATCAAGGCTTCTTGAGGCCCTCATACCTAACTAATTGACTATTAGATGTGTTAATATATATATATATATATATATTTTTGGCATGTATAACTCATCTAATTTTCTTTCGTATAAGTATCAAGGCTTCTTGAGGCCCTAATACCTAACTAATTGATTATTAGATGTGTTAGTACATATAAGTAATTTTTCCTTAGTTCCCTCGGACTTTCTAATCCACCCATGTAGCGAACTTAAAGTCGGTGACTCCCAAACCGGTCGGTTTTAGGGCACCAGGTGAGAAAACACCCCGCGGACTCAAATTCAAGTGAACTAGGCCACAAAACTAAGGACTTTATTTTATTTACTCACCTTTAGGCATGAATACTTATGCTTCTTGAGGCACATGTATCAGCTTAATTGGTGAATTATTTTTTTTTTCTTTTTTTGTATTATTATTATTTTTTTATGAGGCACAAGGTCTTTGTCTTAGAATCCTAGATATGCATTTGGTATGCACATTTCATTAAGGTAAAAATCAAGACTAATTATTTATTCAATTTCTCTCCTATACCTAAAAATTAAACAATTTATTTATTTTGACCAAGTTTTTAGAAATCCTAATCATGATTTTCCTAATCCTTAAAACTAACTTAGATTTCTTTCAAAAAATAAGTCAAAATATTTCCTTTTTATAACATTTTTTTTTTTTTAATTTTGTATATATATATATATTTTTTTTTAATTTTTAATTTTTTTTTTAATTTTTTTTTTTTTTTTTTTTTAAATATGTTACATACCCTTCCCCCACACTTGTTTCATGCATTGTCCCTAATGTATGAATGAAATGTATGGAATGCATGAATTGGCAGAAAGATATAATCACCGATACAGTGGGTCAAAAAGACCCATCGCCGCATTAGCTTCCGGCACAGACTCCAAAAAGATTTTAAGACGTTGACCATTTACCTTGAATGAATTGCCATTTTTGGGATCGTAGATCTCTATGGCTCCGTGTGGAAACACCGTCTTAACAATGAATGGTCCTGTCCATCTTGACTTCAATTTGCCGGGAAAGAGATGAAGTCTAGAGTTGTAAAGTAAAACTTTTTGTCCTTGGACAAAAGTTTTTCTCGTGATGAATTTATCGTGAAAAACCTTAACTCTATCCTTCGCAATCTTCGCATTCTCGTATGCATCATTCCTCAACTCCTCTAGTTCAGAAATTTGTAATTTCCGAAACTCACCGGCTTTATCTAAATCGAAATTTAGCTGCTTAATTGCCCATAGGGCCCGGTGCTCTAGCTCGACAGGAAGGTGGCAAGCCTTTCCAAAGACTAGTCTATAGGGAGACATTCCTAGAATCGTCTTGTAGGCAGTCCTATATGCCCATAGGGCATCCACCAGTTTGATGGACCAGTCCTTCCTATTCTGATTCACAGTCTTCTCCAAGATGAGCTTGACCTGTCTATTGGAAACTTCTACCTGTCCGCTAGTTTGAGGATGGTAGGGCGTAGACAACTTATGTGTTATGGCATATTTTCGCATAAGAGCTTCAAAAGTTCTATTGCAAAAATGTGTGCCATTGTCGCTAATGATGGCTCGAGGGATTCCAAAGCGTGAGATGATATTATCTTTCAAGAATTTGACAACAACTTTGTTGTCATTTGTCTTGCAAGGGACAGCTTCTACCCACTTCGACACATAGTCTACGGCCAACAAGATGTATTGGTGCCCAAACGAATTAGGGAAGGGTCCCATAAAATCAATGCCCCATACGTCGAAAAGTTCTACTTCTAGAATGGGATTTAGGGGCATCATATTTCGTTTGGAAATTCTTCCTATCATTTGACATCTTGTGCAAGTCTTGCAATACTCAAATGCATCTCTAAACACAGTTGGCCAATAAAAGCCACTTTGCAGAATTTTCTCGGCAGTTTTGCGGGGACCAAAATGTCCACCGCAAGCGAACTCATGACAAAAAGCTAGCACACTTCTAGTCTCCTCATCGGGGACACATCTCCTAATGATTTGGTCGCTACAATATTTGAAAAGATAAGGATCTTCCCACATGTAATACCGAACTTGAGACAAGAATCGGTATCTATCCTGTTTGGACCAACTAGGTGGTGTTTGGTTTGTGACTAAGTAGTTTACTATGTCCGCAAACCATGGCTCCTTAGAGATGGCTAGAAGTTGCTCATCGGGAAAATTGTCATTGATGGGCAGCTCGACAGAAGGTGCGTTGGGCACACGAGAGAGATGGTCAGCTACGACATTTTCGACACCTTTTTTATCTCGAATTTCGAGATCAAATTCTTGCAGTAGAAGGATCCAACGAATGAGTCGGGCCTTCGCATCTTTCTTAAGCAAAAGGTATCGCAGAGCAGAATGGTCAGTGAAGATCGTGGTCTTAGTCCCAAGTAGGTATGGACGGAATTTCTCCAAAGCGAACACTACTGCCAAGAATTCCTTCTCGGTGGTAGTATAGTTCATTTGGGCCTCATTAAGCGTCCTACTCGAATAGTAGATCACGTGCTGCTTATTGTCCTTACGCTGTCCTAAGACAGCACCTATCGCAAAATCAGAAGCGTCACACATGATCTCAAAAGGCTTGGACCAGTCCGGAGGTGAGATGATAGGGGCAGATATAAGTTCCACTTTCAATTTCTCCCAAGCACTATGGCACCTATCATCAAAGATGAAGGACACGTCCTTAGCTAGAAGGTTTGTAAGGGGTCTAGCAATTTTGCTAAAGTCCTTAATGAACCTACGATAAAATCCGGCGTGTCCTAAAAAGGATCGAATGTCCTTCACGCATCGAGGAAGTGGAAGTTTCGCAATGATTTCCACTTTGGCCTTGTCTACCTTAATCCCTTCCCTAGATATCTCATGACCTAGGACAATCCCTTGTTGCACCATGAAGTGACACTTTTCCCAATTGAGGGTCAAGTTCTTCTCGGTGCACCTACTCAGCACTAGCTCCAAATGATGGAGACACTGGTCAAATGAATTTCCATAGACTGAGAAGTCGTCCATGAAAATCTCTAGGAAACGCTCGACCATATCAGAAAACAAGCTTAACATACAACGTTGGAATGTGGCGGGGGCATTGCATAGGCCGAAAGGCATTCGACGGTAAGCAAATGTCCCAAATGGACACGTGAACGTTGTTTTCTCTTGATCCTCCGGGGCTATAGGGATTTGGTTATACCCTGAATATCCATCCAAAAAGCAGTAATACTCATGACCTGCTAATCTTTCCAACATTTGATCGATGAAAGGGAGGGGAAAATGATCTTTCCTAGTGGCTGCATTCAACTTACGGTAGTCTATGCATACTCTCACCTTGGTAGGCAATCGTGTTTGCACTAACTCATGTTTGTCGTTCTCTACCACTGTAAAGCTAGACTTCTTAGGGACCACGTGCATTGGGCTCACCCATTCGCTATCGGAAATGGAATAAATTATCCCATTATCTAACAGTTTTACTATCTCGGCTTGTACAGCCTCCTGCATAAGTGGGTTTAGTCTACGCTGTGGATCCCTTTTCGGTCTAGTCCCTTCCTCAAGATGAATACGATGCTGGACTATCGTAGGGCTCAGTCCCTTAATATCTGCCATAGTCCAACCAATGGCTTCCCTATGTCTCCTAAGGGTTGCCAGCAGGTCCTCCTCTTGCCTATTGGTCAAATTAGATGCAACTATGACCGGTAACGTCTCTTGTTCACCTAGGTAGGCGTACTTAAGATGTTTGGGCAAGGCTTTTAACTCCAAAGAAGGAGTTGGCTCAATGGGTGGCGGTGTGATGCTAGAATCTCCCATTTCTATCGAACTCAGATTTGATTCCCATTCGATCTCATCAAGACTGATATCACTTGTTTCTAACTCTTCCTCTTCCTCTGACTCAAATATGATCTCATCATTATGCTCACTCGTCATGTTCTCAATGGAGTTAACCTCAAAGGGTTGGTCGGTCACATCGTAGGGATGCTTACCTAGGTTGAAAACATTGACTTCCTTGGTCATATCCCCAAAAGTCAGTCTCATGGAACCGTTTCTACAATTTATAATTGCATTAGCGGTTGCTAGGAATGGTCTTCCTAAGATAACGGGAGTTTGGGACCTAGGATTAGACACAGGTTGTGTCTCTAAGACAATGAAATCGACCGGGTAAATGAATTCTCCAACCCGTATGAGAACGTCATTGATCTCTCCCTTTGGAACTTTGATAGAGCGGTCAGCCAACTGAATAGTAACTTGGGTCGGGTTGAGTTCACCTAATCCAAGTTGTTGATACACGGAGAAAGGGAGCAAATTGATGCTGGCTCCTAAATCGAGGAGTGCTCGATTGATTTCGGCTCGACCTATGGTGCAAGAAATGGTGGGGCAACCTGGGTCCTTATACTTGATAGGGATCTGGTTGGACAGTAGCTCACTAATGTTAGTGGCTAGAAAAACATTCTTAGGCACATTAGTCTTTCTTTTCTTGGTGCACATGTCCTTAATGAATTTGGCATAACTAGGGACCTGTTGGATTGCATCAAGAAGTGGAATGTTGAGCCTAACTTGATTGAACACCTCTAATAATTTCTCCATGTGTGCATTGTTGTTGCTTCTAAGCCTATTTGGAAATGGAGCTATAGGCTGGTGCAACTGATCTGCTGACTTTTCAGCTTCAGTTTCCTTGGGGCTGGATGGAGAAGGAGTGGAGCTAGATGGAATGGAAGTGGAGCTAGATGGATCCGATGGCATGGATACTTGATTATCAACTTGTTTCCCCGATCTGAGTGTATGGACCATATGACACTGATTTGGGTCTTGAGCCTCATTGGCTGGCCTAGGATTCCTAGGGTTAGGCAATGGTTGACTCGGCAGGGTACCCCTCTGTCTCTCTTGCTGGTTCAATTGGAGCTCTATCCTACTTAGGGCTTGAGCCAGCGTGTCTTGGCTTTTAACTAGGGTGTCCATCTTCCTTTCCATGTTGGACATCCTTGTTTCCATTTGTGTATATTGGAAAGAAGGTGGCTGATTTTGACTGGGAAAACCTTGCTGATAGGGCGGATTTTGGAAATTGTTAGAGAATTTGGGCCTAATCTGCTCATTGTTACTTGGGCCCCATGAGAAATTGGGATGGTTTCTCCAACCGGGATTGTAGGTGGGTGCATAAGGATTGTTGGCGGGCCTTGTGAAGGCCGCACTCGTATGTTCGGGCAAGCTTTGATGCGCGATGAAAACAGGACATTCCTCGAACACATGGTTCATATCTTGACAATAAGTACAGCCCGCCGAAGATGTTGGGCTGACTTGGTTCACAGAGACTGGCTCTTTCGTTTCAAGAGCCTCTAATCTACGCATAACAGCAGCTAACTTAGCATCGGTTGCTACGTTGGCCTCAATGGAATGGATACCTCCTTTAGAAGAAGTAGGGTCATTAGTCCTAGATTTTTCAGGAGTAGGGTCCCATTGGATGGATTTTTCAGCTAATTCCTCAAACAATGTCCATCCTTCATCTTCATTCTTTTGCAGAAATCCTCCTTGACACATGGATTCTAACAGTGTTTTAGTAGAATAATCTAATCCATCATAGAGAACTTGGCAAAGTCGCCATTTCTCTATCCCATGGTGAGGACATTGGGCAAGGAGATCCTTAAAACGCTCGAAGTATTTCCAAAAAGATTCATTGGCTGTTTGCTTAAACTGGAGGATATTCTTCCTAATCAGTGCAGTCTTGTGAACGGGATAAAATTTCTTTAAGAAGGCCTTAATGAAATTATCCCAAGAAGATATAGAACCGGCCTCTAGACTGTAGAGCCATTTCTTTGCTAAATCCTTCAAAGCAAAGGGGATAAACCTAAGTTTGATAGCATCGTCTCCTAACTTAGGCATATTCATCATTTGACAAACTTCTTCAAATTCCCTTATGAAGAAGTATGCATCCTCAGATTCAAGTCCGTGAAATTTGGGAAGAGTGTTGATGTATTGTGGCTTGAGTTCATATGGGTCAACACTTTCGATAGTGAGCTGGATGCAAGAAGGAAGAGAGGTTCTAATAGGATAGAACCTATCTTGGAGTGACTGTTGTTGTGCCATGTGTGAGTCGGGCTTGAGCTCGGGTGGTGAACTAGTTCTAGTTAGCCTGGATGTGAGTGGGTCTCTCGACCAAGCGGTCATGCACAATCAGCAAACAAGTTCACCCAATCAATCAAAAAGAAAAAGAAAAACAAACAAAAATCCTATTCTAGGGTTATCCTTGACCTAGACGACTCCTAACTTTAGACTGTCCTTAGGAGGTCTATTGTCGACGTCAACCACGAGCTAATCGGCCAGTTCAGGGCAAGACCGGTGGGAGGTTTTCCGTCAGAGACGTTCCTTAATTAAATAACCACCGTTCTTCGGGCTTTCGGCCCTCAATCCCTTCGCTAGACACCGATTTGGCAAGGGTTAATTTCGAACAACTTTCCTTCTTCGGTCAATCTCCTATTGAGTCCGAGTTACCTTAGGGCCAACGTCTAGTCAAGTTTTAATTAGGGTTAGGGTTGTGAGTGTGACTGGTATGATTTGTGGGCCAAGGAAGGGTGATGAAATCCCCACCTTATCTTTGTTATGGGTTATGCCCTTAAGATGATTTAGTGTACGTGTAAAGCTGTAGAAAAGTAATCACTCAAGAAAGCGGTAAACAAACAAGAGTGCTTCCTAATCTATATGCTATGCAAACGTACCTTGTCGCCAGCACTCTTCAACAGAATTAAAAGAATTAAAATAGACACGTGCCCTAAAATGCAAGAGTCTAAAAATTTTTTTTTTTTATTTTTTTCAACAAATAGGTTAATGTTAATTATTAACAGTTGCAGTGTGATCACAGAGCAATAATATCACAGCAGAATTATAATTTTTTTGCACTGTAGAGCAACCTGCAGAAAACTCTGTCAGTAGTCCGCTACACTTGCCGCGGACCCGCGGCTTTTGCTGTGGAAACGCGGCAAAAGTGTAGGTCCAAGTGCTCTGCCTTCTAGGGCAGAGGCACTGGATAGCAATATGTGTCTTCTGCTACTCTGATTCTGCTTCCTGTTCTCTGTACCTGCAACAGAAGAGAAAGAATGATTAGAAAGAGAAATCGTGCCGTTCCTTCCCCGGCAACGGCGCCAAAATTTGATTGAGATTGAAATAAAGTTCAGATTTGCTTAGTCTCAATGCGAATCCGCTGTAGCAAGGGCTTGAGCGGGTCGTGATCCTCAGGGAAGGATGCGATGCAAGCTTTTCGGCCGATTCCCTTGTATGCTTCAAGTAAGAAAAGAGAGATTAGATTTGTGATGAATATAAGAGATTAAAAACGTGGTTTTGCTGATCTTCTACCACAACCCTATTGCAAGTCAAGGCTATTGATCATCATATTGGAATATAGGAGTTTTATCCTAGGTTTTTATATGCAAGCAAGAGAAGATATTTAGAATCTTACCAACATCACTCTAAAAAGTCCAACACTTTTTCATCCTAACATCTAAGCACAACACAAAAGAAGTCTTACCTTGAGGTTGCATTGTCAAAGTTCTTAGATATGAAATGTGAAGAATTAATTAATGTTGTGATATTAGATTAGAATACTAATTATTGTTTAATCTTCAAGCATCTACTTTAAACCTAGGGTTTCAAGAGTTGTCATCCATCAAACCAATGCCTAACTGCTCTAGGGTTGATTTAAGAAACACAGCAAACCACTAGAGGAATATTAGTTAATCATCTTTTAATTATTTTCCCTTTTTTTTTTATATAAGAAGATGAACAAAGAACGAAAGAAAATAAAAAGAATCAAGAGATCGCAGATCAAACCAAACTCAAGAAATCACGAAGAAAATGCAAAATTAAATAACAGAGAATTGACTAGAAAAAAGGTAACCTTTATTCGATGAACTGATCCCAAATACAAGCTCCTTCTTCCACAACTCGCTTGAAATAAAAATTACAACTTTGGCAGAAATTTAAAATAGCTAATGAAAAACCCTAGTTCGTCTCTGGATCCCCTCCCTGTTGCGAATGCTCTGATATTTATAGTGCAGAATGTAGAGGAGTCCCGGATAGAAGTGTCAACAAAATTTGGTAGCCATCCTTATCAAGACTGCCGCGGATGCGCGGCTTTTGCCGCGCCTCCGCGGCAGTTTCTTGGCTTCTGGCCACGCGCTTTGGCGCGTGGCCTCTCCTGGTCCGTCCATGTGGGCTTCTGCTTTTAGAAGTGTGATCCTGGCCTTTTAATCTGGATTTTCGAGATAACTTGGTAATCAAGTTACCCTTAATCCAAATTTCTTCAAATCCTTTCTCCACGAAATTCCTCTCTATCTTGGCCTTTTATCTTCATCCTGCAGGTGTTTAGGGTTTGACAGAAGTCTATCCAACCCTAATTTCTGATATTTGCAACTCTTAGCCCTTGTATTTGCATTTTGAATCTTTGTATTTGCACTTCTTCACCTGGGCTTCAAACATGGGCTTGGATCTGGGCTTTTGGGCTCTTTTAGCTTTATTCTTTATTAAATTGATAGTTTGAGGCCTGCACATATTAAATAAAGAAATATTAATAATTGTGCATTATAATATGAATAAATGTGGAAATGCGATGGTATATATGATGTCAATTATGCATTTTTCACTACCTATCAAAGTCCCTATGAACCAATGCCACGTCTAATCAAAAGGGCTTAGTTCTGCCTAAGGTCCTATGGGTCAAACGCCGCGTTTCATTTAAAGAACTTAGTCTCACCTAAGTTCAGCATTCACAGTCAGTTAATCAAAGATTGTGATCAAGAGATCGAATTCATCAAAGGAGGTGGAACCAAAAACTTCAAAGACTTTTATTATATCAAAAATGATAAAAGCTAATACAAAACACTCTTAGTGAACAGAGTGTCCTTTTCTTAAAAAAAAAAGAGAGAAGGCTACAAGTCCTGGTCCGCCAAAGTACGGATTTGCTCTCTAAGGCGATGTATCTTATTTTGACGCGCCTTCTCAACATCCATGAGAGCTCGGGCCCGCAGATCCGCTTCCGACAAAAATCCCTGCGCTTGCACTCGGAGGGATTCCAGCTCGGACGAACGAACAGAGAGGTCTGCTTCAGCTTGCGCCTTGGCAACCTCTAACTCCGCTAGCCTCTTTTCAGAGGTAGCAAGCCTCTCTTCGTTGAAGACAATCATGGCCTCAGCCCTGGCTATAACAGCCCGAGAGTCGAGGATAGCCTGCTTTGCGGCCTGTATGATCGTCTCTGACTCCTCGGACTCAATCGCCAGCCTTTGGTGATCAGCCTGGACACGTTCAAGAAGACGAGTGCTATCGGTGATCTTCTCCTCCACCTCTCTTCGCTCCTACTCTTGAGCAACAAGGAGCCTATTCAGCGTTTCTTGGGCTTCGTGGGATGAACTGGCATCATCCTCCAGGGATCGAAGCTCTCTCAGGTGCTGTCCCAGCCGATCCACCAGCAGCTGACTCGCCTGGGCTAGCGAAGGGCCTCCGGCCAACTTGATGTTCTCGACCTGGTTTCCGAGAAACATCTGGGCGAAGTCAAGGGAGCTACCCCTAGTCAGGACGAAATCGATGCATGTTCGCATCGAGGTAAGGAACTGCTGCACCGCCTGGCGTGTCAAAAGCTCCATGATATCATCATCCGAAGTGCTCCCCGATCCCCTTTCTATCACGGGGTGGGGGATGTAGATCGGCTCTGTTGGTGCAAGAGTCGAGCTGACCACGGGTATGGCAGGAGCAGGAGCAGCCACTGGCGCTTCTGGGGGTACCACTTCTGCAGGAGCCTCCACAGCCGATGACAGGGTAGTGAGCTCGACCTCCTCAGAAACCTCAGCCAAGGCTTGGGCCGTGTGGCCTTCCGGAGGGACACTGACCGTCAGACTCTCTACCTGGGCCCCCTCAGTTCTCTCTGCAAGTTATCTCAACATTAGCCCGAATGGTAAAAAGAGAAACAGCCGAGACATCAAAACTTCCTTACCAAGCTGGAGGTCCAGAGATGTCGAATCCTTGGGCGAACCCTGCAGAGGAGAAGTCTCCCTGACTTCAGTGGTGGCCTCCTCTTCCTGCAGGGTAGAAGTCTCGGCAGCTGGAGTCTCAACTCCTTCCGGCTGGGTTAACTCTTGCATCATCTCCTCGATATGCGAGGAGGTTGCAGCCTCGGTATCCTCAGCCAATCCTGCAGCATAAAAGGAAAATGTTAAAGCTTCCTCTTCAAAATGAAAAGGGAAATCAGATCAAAAGGTGAAAAGAGTACCTTCAGCAGGAGCAACCGCTGGTGGTGACATCGTCGCCAGCTTACACCCATGTATTTCCTCCTCTGAGATGTGTGAGAATTTGCTCGGATCAAGAGGAGCGGGTTCGTCACCATAGTCAACCTCATCCTCAAAATCGCTTTCCTCTGCGGATGAGGAAGACCACAGTTCAACGTGAGAGGCCTCGGTAGCCGGAGCCTTGCCTCTAAACACCCCAGTGGTAGGGCTGGGGTCAACCATCCGAGGACTGGAGATGAAGACAGAAGGAGACCCAGGCTGTTGTGCCTCATCCCTCCTCTGAGCTGAGAAAACTCAGGTTGAGCTGAGATCCCTGGAATCTCAACATCGCATCCGCTCATTATATCGACCTCGAGCTGCTCGGTCTCGTCAGTGGCGGTGGGTCTGTCAGCAGGCTCCCCTTCCTCTGCAATCCTGAGGCTCCTGCGGTGTAACCTGCGGGTATGGACTAAGGGAGTGTCATCCTTGTCCACCTCTTCCTCCCTCGGCTCCCCAACACCAGAAGGGATGTCCGCGGATCGAGAAACTGCAGCCGTCAAGTCTCTCCGGACCTTCTTTGGGGCGGGCTCAGCAGTGGCAGTAGAGCCTTGACGACGCTTGCTCACCGCCTATCAAGCCCTGGTTGGTCGCGGCTCCGCCCTTGTTGCTCGCGGCTCCTCCCTTGACCTTCTCCCGACCTCCCTCAGAGCCTTCAGGTACTGCTCGACGCCTCGCGAGCGTTTACCGGACTCAGACCTTGCTTCGAGATTTGCATTGATACTCTCAATGCATGAATACTCCGGAACAAAGTATGGTGTCTGGTTGACTTGGAAGTACCAGGAGCAGAAGCTGAAGCTCATACGGCACTTTGATCCCTCGATAGGTAGACGGAAAGTTACTTCCGTCCCTCCGGCCACACTATAGTACCAAGCCCGAGCACCTTCGAACAAGTTCCCTTCGAAGGCGAGTCAAGCATTAGGATTGCCGACATAGAGTTGATCGTAGCCGAACTGTCGGGCGAAACGATTCGGCATGTACGGCTCGATTGTGCATGAAGTCCCTTGCCGGAAAAGCACATATCCGGGCCGAATATTGATCAACCACCAGAAGACCCCCGTGGACAACCTCGTGAAGTCATCTGGGCCCGCGAAATCAGTAAATAGATCCCTGAAAGATGCACCACGGATCTCGGGGAAGCAGCGATTGAGCTGGTAGTTCGAAGCATCTGAAATGCACTTCCGGACGAAATACATATAAGTATTACGCCAGTCCGAACCCTCCAACCGCTGTACAAAAGGGGCGAAACCCTCACTCCAAGACACCAGCGTCATCAGGGAAGGGCAGTGCATCACGTACCAAGCCATGAGGTACGTGTAAGGCAGCTCGATCCGAGGGTTGGGGCGCTTCACCGTCGGCTTCCCCTCTGAGTCAAGGATCGGCTTGCCATGGGAGTCGACAGCCTTCCATGCCTCGCAGAAAGCCTGGGTTAACGCCCGCAACCCGCTCTGAATGCCAGCCGCCATGGCCGAAAGAAGGGCTATGGGACTGCCATAGGCCAGGAGCACCGCCGGGTACACCACGTCGGCAACAATGACTTCATGTGGCAGCGTGGGCACCACACAACGCTTCAGCCACAGCATTAAGAAGCCCGCCAACAATGCTCGATCGGAGATAGGGGTTCGGGCTTGATGGTGAAAGCTTTCGAAGACCATGTCAGGTTCGAAACCGTCCTCGTTCGAAACCGTGGTGTAGAAGCCTTCAAGAGCCTGGACAATCCTGTCGTCAATTTCCTTGTCGGAGCTGGGAGCCAGTCGGGTTATTGGATGGTCTTTCTTATTGATATTGTTGAACAAGTAATTGGCCCAAGACAGCTGCTTGATTCCTCCCGACCTCCAAGTGGTTATCTGGCCGCAAATATGGAAGTGACATAGCACTTCCCAATAAGTCTCGTACATTTGAGGAGACCCTTTCTTCATAAGGTTGAGCTCCTCAGTGGCTGGGATATATTCCTCATAGGGAGAATCCCCTGTTGCCAGCCCCAAGACCTCATGCAACTCGTGCAGTGCAAGGCCCATCTCTCCGACCGGGGTGAAGAATGTCCCCGTCAGAGAATTGTAACGCTCCAGGACCCCGAAGAAGTTCTGAGAACTCGGCGGGATGCCATACTGCACAGCCCTGACTGCTGGGTACAGTCCCACATGCTCTAGCAGATCTCCAAGATCGACAAGGACGAAGCTCACCATCCTGCACCACCAATACTTCTCGGTGGAATGAACCCACCCGGGCGCACGGAACTCAACCGGAAAATCACCCTCCGCTTTCATAAACGCGTTGAGAAAGGTAGTGCCGAGATTTGGTATCTCTCCAACTGGGAGCTCAGACTTGCGCGACCCGGGGAACAGGCCGAGAACCGCCCTATCATGACCATCATGACGGTATACCTTCTGGGAGCCCAAGTCACCGAGGGTAATCTCAGGGACGTATCGGGAAAGGTCCCATTTCATCTTCCGAGGGACGGACATGTGCTGGAGATAAGACAGCGGGAACATCCTCTCCATGTCTGGAAGAAAGAATCTTCTATCCCCTATCTGACGGAGCCATCTATAATTTCCATCATACATGGAATAGCCGCCATTACCGATACGATCTCCGAAGAAGAAGGCAGGCTTCTCCAGCTTGACGCGGTCATCCGTTGTGAATGCTGCATCGGTCATAAGCACCCGAAGGGTCGTCATATCAACATTGGAGAGCCTCTTCTGGCGCTCCTGCGACCTGTCAGCAGTCACAGGTACTGTCCTTCGTAACACAAAGGCCAGATCACGGTCAGCACCACCTACATGTCCAAAGTGGCGCTTCTTGGCGAGTGGGGCAGAAGGGTGTGGTACTGCAAAAGAAAAGGACATTTAATCAGACACCTTATCAGAAGCGAAAAACAAAATGCTAAGTGTCTATAGTCCAGACGCAGAAGAGATACTGGACGCAGGAATTATCAAATCCGCGTCCAGACCTGCGAATCTGCGTCCAGACGCAGAAGAAATACTGGACGCAGGAATTATCAAATCCGCGTCCAGACCTGCAAATACGCATCCAGGCGTAAGACCCGCGGGATCAAATCCGCGTTTTGCAAACCAAGACTTATGAAAAATCTCTAAGTACTTGGGCTCAGGTGCAAGATTCATCAAAAAACCTGCACCTGATGAAAAATCTTCAAGTCCGCGTCCGAACCCTTCACAATTAGAAATATTCTAAGTGAAGAATCTGAAATGCAGGACTCGCTGGCACCGGGTCATCAAACCCGCACCTTGGTTATCAACTCAAAGACCGCGTCTGAGACCGCGTCTGAGAATCAAACACGGTTTGTTTTCTGTGTTGACGGTTCTGTGTTAATGGTTCTCCTCCAAAAGATATCTTTTTGGGGTTCCATGAGCTTCCAGTAATGGTGAAGCCTAAACGGCGTTATACTTGGGAAAAGGACTTCCTGCGCGGAGGAACCGCCCCTCTGGGCCTCGGTGACGGTCGCTCTTGAAGAGGATGCGGTTGGCTTGGTCTTAGGTGCCATTGGTGATTAAGAATCCAGTAATGGAGATGAACAAAGAAAGAAGAACTCTTTTTCTTAAAAACTCTAAACAAATGCGCTCGGAGAAGAAGAGGTATCTCTCTGACTGTTGCCATTTATAGGCACAAGGATTCGCGAAGATACGCGGCGCGTGGCTCGATTAGTTCTGCAGCGAGTCATCGCTTGACGCGTGGAACAGATCAATTTTAATGTATCGCGAAGATCGCGCACCATGGCTCTGCAGCGAGTCATCGCTTGACACGTGGAATAGATCATTTAATGAACCGGGAAGTCCGCGCGTCAAAAGGTGATGTCCCGTCGGTTCTCCAGGCCAATTGGCACTGCAATCATGACATGGCACGGATTCGCATCCGACGGTCGCGTCTCTTCGATGGACGTGCCCCGTCACCACCGCCATAAATGCATTCAAAAAGTCGCGTCTCTCTAAGAAGTTCGCGTCTTTCTAGCCCTGCTGAACATCGCGTCTGCTTTATGGAAGATCAGTCGCGTTTTTTATTTGCCAAAAGACGCACCCCATGAAAGTCGCGTCTGTAAAGCAGTACTATCTCTGCTCTTCAAAAAGAACTGGCGTTCAGTCCTTACTTCTGCAAATCAGTTCAACAGTACACTGGCACAAGCAGACGATCGTCCACTCCTGGCTTAAAGCGCGTCCATGATAGACTAAAAGCAATCGGGGAGGTTTAGACTGTGTATCTAGACACTCAACACGATCAACTCTGGTGGCCTCAAAGAGTTCAACAGTACACTCACGAAGACCAACTCCAGATAAGATCAAACCCGGAGCATTAACAGTCCAGTCATAGAGGTGAATTCAGCTAGAGTCCAAAGTATTTTGAAATCCGTCCCAGTTAACTGCGGAATATCGAAAACTTTGGAGGGGGTTCTGTAGGCTGTCTAAAAATCACTAAAAGACAAGCCATTAAAAAGCAGATTTTCAAGTTCTAGACGCGTAGGCTCGACGCCCGCGTCTCAACATCAAGGCGCGTGGGCTCGACACCCGCGTCTCAACATCAAGGCGCGTGGGCTCGACACCCGCGTCTCAACATCAAGGCGCGTGGGCTCGACACCCGCGTCTCGGTTATAACCGCCCTGGTTATGGGGCCAGTCGCCGCCCACATAGCGGGGAGGTCAGTCCCTCGTTGTGGAGCGTTTTTAGGGGGCACGTTCACCCTGGAACCCCTATAAATAGCCCCGTCGCTATGAAGAAGGGGTGGATTTTCAGAGGAGAAAAAGAGGGTCGGATTTTCTTTAGTCAGACGACAACAAGACAGAGACAGGAGAAAGAGAGCTAAACTCTTCAACAAGCTCGCTGCGTACGAGTTGTCCTTTGCCTACCTTCTCTTTGAGAGTTTTGGTAGACAAAAGCTGTGTTACTCCCTCTACCAGCCAAAGAGAAGATTCCCTGACGATCCCGACGGTCATCCGGTCAACGGAGAACAAGATTCACTCTCCACCGCCACACGAAGAACCCAGCATTAAACAAAGGGAGGATTCAAGACTCAACATCCTCCCTCCCTTGTAACTGGAAGGAAAAAGCAGTCTTGTTGTAATTTTTTCATCTGATTCAAGGAAAATTTTACAGTAAAGACCTCTTTCTCTTTTTTCCAGCGCGTACACTCTTCTTTGTCAAGTAGTCTCTTAGCTTCATAGGAGGGGGATCAAAGAGACCAGCCTCAAGTCTCTGAGGATGAGGACTTCCCAGTTCAGCCCTGACCTGAGCAGTCGGGGAGTGAACGTGAGTCTTGTACCATAACTTTGAAATATAGGTCTCAGATGAAATCGCTATGATACTAATTGAGATCACCTAGAAGGGGGGGTGAATAGGTGATGGCTATATGAAATGACAATATGCGGAATTAAAAATTTCTAACACAACAATTCGCACAAATGTAAATTTGCAATAAATAGAACAATATAAGTGCAATAAAGTAAGAGAGTTGAGTTAGAGAAAATTCGGGCAAACGCAAACACGCCGATATGTTTCCAAGGTTCGAGCCACGCTCTACGTCCCCGCCTTCACACTTGAAGGATTTTCACTATTGAGGATCCCACCGGATCAACAATACAAGGACACACTTGTCCGTCTCTCGTGATGCCGCAACACCACCTTGAGCACACTCGCTCGCCTTGAGGTCGATGCCTCTACAACTTCACTCCAAGAAGAAAATGAGTGATCAACACTTGATCACTTTACAAAAGCTCACTTAGCACAATCCTAGAACCAAGTATGTAGATGTAGATTGATGGGATTGTGTAGTGGAAAAGCTAGAGAGAAGCTAGAGGTAAAGGCTACAAGTTGGGGTGTTGGCAATTTTTGGCTTTGGAAATCTTTTGCAAAAGAAAGCTATTGAAAACTTGGAAAACACTTGAAAATCTTTTGTAAAATTGTTCTTGATAGATGTCTTATCAAATAGAAATGACCTCCTATTTATAGGGGTCAAAAACAACTCAAAACAGCCTCTCATAGCTGTTGGAATCAAATCCCAAAACAAAAACCTGACAGAAAACTAGCTGTTGGAATCTGTCAGAAAATCTGACAGAGTCCGGTCGACCGGGACGGTCGACCGCCAACGGTCAAAAATCCGACCGTTGGGGACCTACGGTCGACCGCCTCGGTCGACCGAGTTTTCCCGAGAGCAAAAACAAAGAGATCGGTCGACCGTTGCGGTCGACTGATACTCGTGCACAATCTGTGCACGTCCGGTCGACCGACGCGGTCGACCGGCCACTGTCAGTTCTGAAAAATCAAAACTGCCAGAACCAGAAAATTTGGGAAATGGTTTTATCTTTTAAGTTTTATATTTTAAACTTGTAAAAACTTAGAGTATGAGCCTGTGTCAATACTCTATCATGTTTAAAATATTTTGATATAAATCCTTTTGATAAAAACTTGTTTTTCTCAAAAAAAACTGTTTTTTCAAAAACTTAAATATTTCTAACTTAATTTTCAAAACATGTTAGGGAAAAGGATTTTGAAATCATTTTTGAAGCCCTTATAAAAACTGAATAGGTGTGTGTGTGTAATCCCAATGCTCTACTTCTATCATCTAGGTTTTGACACAATTTCTAAAAACAAAAATACAAATCTTGTTTTTCTTTGTCGTCTTGATCTTGTCTTGATCTTCACATCATCATCTTGATCCCGAAGCATCCTAGTTGTGCATAGCTTGGGAATCTTCATTTTTGCGGCGTCCAAACTTGTGAGTCTTTTAGCGGAGCCGTCAAAAACAACCTGTTAAATAACCTGAAATATTCTGAAACACAAATGTTAAATACATAACTAAATATGTTTTGTTATCATCAAAATAACCATGGAGATATCGGGCAAATGGCCTTTGGGCCAACAATCTCCCCCTTTTTGATGATGACAAAACATATGTAGTTATCACAAAATATTTTGGGTAGAGACTTCAAATGAAGCTCCCCCTCAACACTTGCATATCATAAATGATACAAATCATACTCAGGCATAGTATAGAGAATGATAAAAAAAACACCATATTTCCATTCCAACAAGTACTCATATCATAGAGCAAATACTCATGTCATAGATAAAGATAGAACATGGGTTCATACAAAAGGATACATATAAAGAAACACGTCCACAAAGCATAATAGAAAATACATGTAGAAATATGTGTCCAAACACACAAATACATGTCCAAAACAAAATACTACATGTCCAAACACACAAAGTACATACTACATCACAAAATATCTCTCTCAAGATAACAAAATACTACATGTCCAAAACAAAATACTACATGTCCAAACACACAAAGTACATACTACATCACAAAATATCTCTCTCAAGATAACTCTCCCTAAATAACTCTCCCCCTTTTTGACATCATCAAAAGGGGAGGTCACTCCTCAGCACCAGCATCACCGTCATCGCCGTCATCGTCTCCGTCCTCTGACGAGTGTTCCATGCCTTCGGCCATAGTCTTGTCACCATCACCATCTTCCTCTGAAGAAGCTGCCGCCTCCTCTGGATCAATGCTGTCAACCCGAGGTCGAGGTGGAGGAGCAGATGATGGAGCTCTGGTAGGAAATGGAGGACCAGAAGAGGGAAGTGGACGAGCGATGGAAGTAGGATCAGGAGGAATCATGTCAAATTTGGTGAAAAGAGCATCAAACTGAACATCCACAAATCTCATGGAGTCAGTAATATATGACATGTCATTCCTAAGACCCTGGATGCGAGAGTCTATCTCCGCTCGAGCAGCGGCCTCACGCTGAAATCGTGCATCCAGCTCTGCACGAAAAGCTGTATCGCGCTGCTCAATCCAGGCCTGATGTGCCTCGAACTGAGAGCGGACCTCAGAAGAGATGAGAGACTGAAGATCAGGAGGAAAAGCTGGGCTGACGCAGATGAAGTCCCTGGGGCCGAAGATGACCCTGGGGCAGAAGAAGATCCAGGAATAACAGAAGGTGGAATTGGAGGTTGCTCAGGAGCGTGTCTACGCAACTGTGCTTCCATCCTCTTCAACAAAACTCCATCAATGTTTATATTGGGATCTTCTGAAATCTCAGCAGAAAGATCGAAGTTGAGGGCTCTGAGAATGTGAGTAATCAGCATGCCAAAAGGAAGACTTCGACCGGACATACGAATTTGGTCAGAAGCCATATGAGATGCAATGAGTCGGGGGATATTTATCTTAATGCCTCGCAGAAGGCAATAGATAATCAGAGATGTAGGACCCCTAGCATTACTATACTCACCATGCTTAGGGACTAGGTTGTAGAAAATAATCTTAGCAAGGACCTGAGCAGTGAGAGTGAACCTACTCACAACTTCGTTCCTTACTAGACCGGGGTTGTCATCCCCGTGGATCAAGGTAGAGGCGGTGAGCGCAGACTTACCGTCAGGATAGGACTCAAAAGTGTGTAGGTCATAGGAATACACATCAACACCACCAGGGGTGAGATGTAGGATATCAGCAAATCGACCGATGCTAAGGTCGATGTCCCTACCTAACACTCTAGATTTGATCCGGTTCCCATCAAATGAAAAGTTTGCATAAAAATAGGGAACTAGAGAGGAATAGACTTGTTCCTTGATAGTTAAGAACTCGTCTAGTTCATTGTTCCTAAAGATTTGGGGGATATCCAAATGCTCAAAATCTTGAATGACAACATATCTCCCCGAGTTAATTTTTCTAGTGGAAAGATTGATGTGACGATTACCGGCAAGTTCACTGACAAAAAGACGTTTAGGTTTGGGAGTTGAAGGTTGTGCAATGGCTTTGCCTTTCTCTTGCCTTGATCGTTTTGACATTTTGGAATAAAAAAAATGAGATTTTTAGGTTGAAACAAGTTAGGGCTTGATCTAGATGCTTAGAAACCTAGATTGATGACAATAGATAGTTGATTCCAAAGCAAGATATGAAAAACAGAATCAAAAATCGGATTTTTACCTTAACTTGAAGGACTGAAACCCTAGATCAGTGAAAGCCGAATTTCTCCGAATCCAGCGGATGGATGATCCTGAAATTGAAGATCTGGAAGTAGAAGAAGGATTACAAGTGGGTTTTAAATTAATTTGAGATCGGTTGAGAGATTGGAGAGAAAGAGAAAAATTTTGGAGGGAGAAAAGTTCGGGCTCGTCGGCTGAGTGAGAGAGAGAGAGAGAGAGAGAGAGAGAGAGAGAGAGAAAGTGGAAATTTATAACAGATTAGGGCTGAATTCGATGAACGGTCGACCGGGGGTTGACTGTCGGTCGACCGGCGCCAACCCGAGAGCTCTGTAAATTCAGAGCGGTCGACCGGCACGGTCGACCGAATTATCCCGAGAGCTCTGCTGGTCTGCAGCGGTCGACCGGGACTATGGTCGGTCGACCGGTTTCGCCTGAAACCTGTCTGCAAATACAGCCTAAAAAAAATTTTAAAAATATAATTTTATTTAAAAAATATGATATATTATAAATATAAAATTACAATCAACATGTTGTAATCTTCATTAAATTGTTATGACAACCAAAGTTACAAACAAGGTATTTTAATTTTTAATTTCCATATTAAAACAAAGTTTTAGAGATGTTAAAGCCGAATACCCAGTGACGGGTTCTGAACTTCTTCCTCTTGATTCCTCGTGAAATGAGTTGAGGCGCGCAATTGCCATCTCTAAGGTATTTGCTTTATATATGAAAATTTTACAAATGTTTATTTTTATTTATGAAAATAATGTGTATATGTATACAAGTATATAATCACAAATTATAAACTATACATGTGGACATTTAAACATTGCATAAACAACTAGATATCAAAAACTGGACATGGCATATACAATCATGATAGAGTTGCAAGTTTATACTAATCATGTATCAATGAGGCATAAAATTAAACTAGCAATCCTATAACAATTGTATATAAAAAATTAAACTCTTAAATGGAGATGTTACCAAAATACGGGCAATCTCCACAAATAGGTGCCTCCACGATAGCGATGCATGCACGATTTGTTCTTTAAGCTCCGATGCATCAACCACCCTGGCACCACCTCCTCCTAAGTCTTGGAGGGTGTAGATCCACCTATACCTGTATCATTTAAATTCGGTGGCTCTTTTGGTACCCAAATCTTAGTGGGTCCTTTGGGGTTAGATCCGGGGCGAACCCAAACAAATTTATTCTTAACATTATTCTTAGCATAACAAAACTTTTCTAAATGGCCTTTGCGGCCACAATGCGTGCAAATGTAAATTCTACCACTATTGTACATAAAAGCATGGTTATGTGTGTGTGCATGTTTATGTGTAGCATGTTTATGATGAACATGTTTCCCTTGGGCTATTCCTTTGGGAAACCTAGATGCAAGCTTGTTGAAATCAAATGCACACTTTTTAAGAGTAGAGTCTAAAACTTCAACCCGTTTTTGAATCTCTACAAATTCATTTTTATTACAAGAGACCATGGGGTTTTTCCTTTATTTGCCAATTTATGTTTTTCAAAATCACTTTTCAATTTTTCAAAAGCACTAGATAAACATTCTTGTCATTTAAGCAATTATCATATTTGTTCTTTAAAACATCATTTTCCTTTTTCAATTTCTTATTATGAGATTGTGAAATCTCATATCTATGTTGCAATTCTTCAAAAATTGAGCAAGTTCATCCATTGTAAGATCATCATTATCAATAGAAGTTTCTAGACATACCTTAGATGAATCCTCACCTTGTGCCATAAAGCACATGTTGGCGGTGTCGATCTCCTCCTCGGATTCTAACTCCGTATCATCCCATGTAGCGGCCAAAGCTTTCTTCTTCTTCCCATGCTTGGAGATGGTTGCTTGGAGAGCGGGGCAATCGGCAATTAGGTGACCGATCTTCTTGCAATGGAAGCAAGGACCGGGTTCTTCTCTTTTCTTCTCGTACCTTCCTTAAGGTTTCCCTCTTCGGAAGTTGCTTTGCCGTCCCTTCTTGTAGAACATCTTGCCCACCTTCCGGATGAGCATGGCGAAGTCCTCATCGCAATCCTCCGATGAGTCGTCTTCTTTGTGTATGGTAGGAGTGGCTTTGAAGGCAATGGTCTTCTTCTTTGGTGCCTCCCGTTCTTCTCGTACCTTCATCTCCATCTCATGCGTCTTGAGATTTCCGATGAAGCCGGAGAAGTCCATCTCCTCTCGATCGTTGAGCTCCTTGAGTGTAGTAGCCTTTATTTCCCACGCCTTGGGAAGAGCTCTAATGACTTTTCGAATCTTTTGGTCATTGTCGATCTTGTCACCTAAAGAAGACAATGCATTAGTTATTTTAGTAAAGCGAGTGAGCATGTCATCAATGCTCTCATTGTCAATCATATAAAAATTCTCATATTGAGAACGTAGCAAGTCAATCTTGGCTCTTTTGACTTGTGACGTTCCCTCATGAGTCACAATAAGAATGTTCCAAACCTCAAATGCGGATTTACAGTTTATAATGCGTGCAAGGTCATCCTCATTCAATGCTTGGGTTAATGCATATTGGGCTCTAGCATTGGCCTCATAGTCTTTGGAAGTATCCTCGGACCATGTGCTCTCATCGGTGGTAGGTTCAATAAAATCTTTGGTAATGGCCCTAGCTACTCTAACACCTAAGGATTTCAAAAAGAGGTTCATCTTGACCTTCCAAATTGGAAAGTTCAAGCCATCAAATTTGGGTGGGGATTTAATGCTAGAAAAGTCCATGGATGCCATGTATGAATAGTAAGATGCACAAGATATGAATAATGCAACAAATGGTTATAGCCTAAAGTAAGGATCTCCCTAAGGTGGTTAAACCAAATATTAGGGTTAGGCTCTGATACCAATTGAAATCGCTATGATACTAATTGAGATCACCTAGAGGGGGGGTGAATAGGTGATGGCTATATGAAATGACAATTATGCGGAATTAAAAATTTCTAACACAACAATTCGCACAAATGTAAATTTGCAATAAATAGAACAATATAAGTGCAATAAAGTAAGAGAGTTGAGTTAGAGAAAATTCGAGCAAACGCAAACACGCCGATATGTTTCCGAGGTTCGAGCCACGCTCTACGTCCCCGCCTTCACACTTGAAGGATTTTCACTATTGAGGATCCCACCGGATCAACAATACAAGGACACACTTGTCCGTCTCTCGTGATGCCGCAACACCACCTTGAGCACACTCGCTCGCCTTGAGGCCGATGCCTCTACAACTTCACTCCAAGAAGAAAATGAGTGATCAACACTTGATCACTTTACAAAAGCTCACTTAGCACAATCCTAGAACCATGTATGTAGATGTAGATTGATGGGATTGTGTAGTGGAAAAGCTAGAGAGAAGCTAGAGGTAAAGGCTACAAGTTGGGGTGTTGGCAATTTTTGGCTTTGGAAATCTTTTGCAAAAGAAAGCTATTGAAAACTTGGAAATCTTTTGTAAAATTGTTCTTGATAGATGTCTTATCAAATAGAAATGACCTCCTATTTATAGGGTCAAAAACAACTCAAAACAGCCTCTCATAGCTGTTGGAATCAAATCCCAAAACAAAAACCTGACAGAAAACTAGCTGTTGGAATCTGTCAGAAAATCTGACAGAGTCCGGTCGACCGGGACGGTCGACCGCCAACGGTCAAAAATCCGACCGTTGGGGACCTACGGTCGACCGCCTCGGTCGACCGAGTTTTCCCGAGAGCAAAAACAAAGAGATCGGTCGACCGTTGCGGTCGACTGATACTCGTGCACAATCTGTGCACGTCCGGTCGACCGACGCGGTCGACCGGCCACTGTCAGTTCTGAAAAATCAGAACTGCCAGAACCAGAAAATTTGGGAAATGGTTTTATCTTTTAAGTTTTATATTTTAAACTTGTAAAAACTTAGAGTATGAGCCTGTGTCAATACTCTATCATGTTTAAAATATTTTGATATAAATCCTTTTGATAAAAACTTGTTTTTCTCAAAAAAAACTGTTTTTCCAAAAACTTAAATATTTCTAACTTAATTTCCAAAACATGTTAGGGAAAAGGATTTTGAAATCATTTTGAAGCCCTTATAAAAACTGAATAGGTGTGTGTGTAATCCCAATCCTCTACTTCTATCATCTAGGTTTTGACACAATTTCTAAAAACAAAAATACAAATCTTGTTTTTCTTTGTCGTCTTGATCTTGTCTTGATCTTCACATCATCATCTTGATCCCGAAGCATCCTAGTTGTGCATAGCTTGGGAATCTTCATTTTTGCGGCGTCCAAACTTGTGAGTCTTTTAGCGGAGCCGTCAAAAACAACCTGTTAAATAACCTGAAATATTCTGAAACACAAATGTTAAATACATAACTAAATATGTTTTGTTATCATCAAAATAACCATGGAGATATCGGGCAAATGGCCTTTGGGCCAACATCAGAGACGCGGGGCTCACGTTTTGAGTTGGACACGCGAGGCACATTCTCTGCAGAAGAGACGCGGATCTCGTGCTTTAAGACGTGGGTCTCGCGTCTTTTAGGAAAGATATAGACCTGCATTTTGGCATAAAATGTGGGTCTCTTGTCCTTGAGAAGAGACGTAACCTCATGTTTGTGAGGTGAAGCTTCAGAAACACAAACTTCATGAGCTTTGCATTTTGGTATAGAGTCACGAGTCTTGTGTTTTTTAGAAAAGACGCGGACCTCACGTGTTGAACATGGCGTCTCTGAGGTGAAACTTGAGAAACACAAACTTCATGAAATTGGCGTTTTGATATAGAGACACGAGGTTCACGAGTCTGGTAATGCTAAGAAGAAACATGGGCTTGAGCCGCGTATTCTGTATCTACTAAACAGATGGCCTTTCAGCCTTTTTCATCTGTTGTCAACGTGCACGACGCCTTTGTTGACATTCAACATTTGGTTATGCGTCACGGGTTGTTGGAGACCCCTGGTAAGCTAGACTTGAGGAATCTTGAGAGGAGAGGTATGATGAGATTGGTCTTCGTCATCGTTGGCCTCGCGAGTCTCATGGAAGACGTTAACGCGAGCCAAACGGGCGACGCGGCCAGAAATGGCACTGTTTGCGTAGGCCATTCTTGGGGAAGTCTCTGAAGAGATTTGAGGAAGGAACTCTGAGGAGACCCTATGGTATTACCACGTCAGTTTGGGGCTCTTGGAGCTAGTAGAGAGAAACTCCTCATACTTTGCCTGGTTGAATTTCACGATAAGTGACTCGACCGTCTTTCCATAAAGTTGATATCACCTTGCACCACAACCTTCTCGTCTGTGGAGAAAGTAGTCTCTAATGGAGTCGTCATCTCTTGTACGGGTCAGAAAATTAAAAATATATATTGTAAAATTTTCTTGAATCAATGAAAGATTACAATAATTCTAAAATTTTCAATTACAAAAGAGAGGAGATATTCAAGCTCAAATTCCTCTTTCTTTAATGCTGGGTTCTTTGCATAGCGGTAAAAAGTGAATCTTATTTTTTATTGACCGGGTAAATGTCAAGCTTCTTCAGAACTTTTCTCCTTGGATCACTGATGGAGTAGCACAACTCTTATCAAATAAAATCTCAAAGAGATTTGGGCAAAACTTGAACTCAGCAAGTTTGTGTAGAAGAGATAAACTTTTTTTTAATGCCAATATTCCTCAGCTGAAAATTCTAACCCCTTTTCAATAACAGTTTTAGCTATTTATAGGGGGTTCTAGGGGTAAAACTGCCCCCTAAAAATCCTCCATAATGGGGTCAACTCCTCTCATTATGTGGACAGTGGTTGACTCAGTAATGAGAGTAGTTATAAATGAGACACAGGGCTTATTTGCTATTGAAACGTGGGCTTGAGCTCTGCGTTTAGCCATTGAGATGATGCTGAATGCAGGCCTCCAGCTCCACGTTTGGGCACTGCTGTAGTGTTGAGACGCGAGCCTCGAGCCCTGTATTTTAGTACTGCAGTGATGTTGAGATGCGAGCCTCAAGCCCTACATTTTGGTACTGTAGTGATGTTGAGACGCGAGCTTCGAACTCTGCGTCTTGACACTATATCAATGGCTTTGATCATTTTGCGTCGAAGTATGGAATCTGTTATTTGACGACTTATCTTCAGTGATTTTTAGACAGTCTACAACCTATAATGTAAAATTTATAAAGATCAAGTTTGCAATATTTAATACCTAGGAGAGCACTCCTTTTGTGTAGGGCTTGAAGACTCATGTGTCCAAGACGCATGTGCTAAAGTTTTGTAGTATTCTCCTTCTATGTTGCTGCTGAAGAATCACCAACAATAATGCTTCCTATCAACTTGTACAAATTTGTTGTCCGTTCTCTTTTGAGAATCGACATGGAACCTTTAGTAACTTTGATTCCTCCATCTGCACTAGAAAACTTGTATCGTCGAGCTTCCAAAGCTCCTAATGAGAGAAGATTCTTCTTTAAACATGAAACGTGTCGAACTTTTGTGAGGGTTCGAATCTGTTCATCAAACATCCTTATATGGATGTTACTGATGCCAATAGTTTTACACACGGCACCATTTTCCATCAGGAAAGAGCCTCCATCATAAAGCTTGTAAGCTCTGAACCACTCCTTTTTTGGGCACATTTGGTGTGTGAACCCCGAGTCAAGTAACTAAACATCTGAGAATTTACCTTTTCCATACACAGCCGTCTAGACATTCATGAATCCTCATCTGCTTCTTCGACAACTCCGACATGATCTGACTTTTCACTGGTACTAGCCCTATCAGAATCTTTACCGCCTTTCCTTTTCAGCATCTCCTTGTATTTCATATAATTTTTCTTGATATGTGTAACACCCCGTTCCTGGAATACGTACGTAGATACGTATTCTGATTTTTCTAACATATTTCTTTGATTTATCTTATATTTGTATGATTGTTTTGTATTGGATTTGGATTCGTGGACTCGGAGTCAGCCCTAGTCTGAACCGGGGACCCGAACCTAGTACTGCGCTCGATTTGGCCTTTCTACTAATCTGATTTGACCGATTTCAGTTTCAAATATCGTTTTCCAATATTTTAGATTTTTCATGATTTTCTGAAATTTTTCAGAATTATTTGCAAAATCTCCAAAACCGGTGTCGGTCGGCATCGCTGACTGATTTCCAGATTTTTAATTTTCAAATGGGATTGAATTTTAAAAATGGCTTTCACAGTACATCTTAAAATATCATTTTCTAGCTAAAAACATTTTTTGGGATTTTTTCAAAATTTATCAAAATTTGACCGATTCTGGTGTCGGCCGGGTATCGCCGGAAGATTCCAGGATTTTTATTTTGAAAACTACATTATATTTTTAAATCCGATTTCACCAAGCATTTTAGAATAATATTTGCTATTTTTGAGAATTTTTCGGAACGATTCTGAAACAGTCAAATTTTCGCCTTATTAAACTAATAATATAATTTGTCGTTCTTTCTTTTTCTTGTTTTTCCCTCTCAACTTCTCTACTTATTACTCCCAGAATATTTGATCAATTTTATTATTTAATAAAATATTTATTTATAAATTTTTAACTATTTCTTTTCATCTCTTTTTAATTTTTCTAATTTCTTTTCATTTCTTCTTTTCTTTCTTCTCCTTCACTCCAACTCCCATACCCTGCAACACTCCCAGCGCAGCAGCGGAGGGAGCAGGTGAACAACCCATCCCCATTTATCATTCCCATTTCCTTCTTCTTTAAACACCTCCTCCCTTCCTTTTCTTTTTCATTCCAATTCATCCTCCTCCAACACAAACACATCCCACTTCATCTTCAACCTCAACCAAACCCAAACCACTCACGCACGCTGCCTCCACCATCACCACCGCCACCTCCGGCGCCGCCCTAGCCGCCGCCACCGCCCCCCCCATCACCCCACAACTCTCCTCCACTTCCAACAACCCCAAATTCCACCACCTCCACCTCCAATTTCAACAAAAACCCATCATCATCCATCTCCGTCCTCTCAAAATTCCTCCTCTCCACCACCAAATTCTCCCCTCCAACTACTCCATCACCACCTCCTCCACCTCCTCTAACATCCCAACACCACCAAACACCACCACCACCACCACAACCACCACCACCACCATCACCACCATCAACAACAACAACAACAACAACAATCCCACCTTCCTCCTCCTCCACCGCGCGCGCCGCCACCCCCTCCCCGCCGGCGGCGCCGCCGTCGGCCTGCAGCCGGCCGGCCACCACGCCCACTCCCCTCCTTCTTTTCCTTTCTTTCTTTCTTCTTTTCTTTCTTTCTTTTCATCTCTTTCTCTTTATTTCCCTAAATAAAAACAAAGAAATCCTACATTCCCTAAATACCCCCACCATTCCCTAAAACTACTTCTCCATATTTTCCAACATACCCCTCTTTTATTTCCTTATTTCTTTCTTTCCTTTTTTTCCATTTTTCTTTTTCCTTTTTTAAAAACAATTCCAACAAAACTCTTTCTCTCTCTCTCTCTCTCTCTCTCTCTCTCTCTAACTAATCCTCTCTCTCTCTATCCTCCCTTATTCTCCCAAAAAATATATATATTCTACTACTACTACTACTACTACTACTACTATTATTATTATTATTATATATATATGTTTATTTGGATTGTTGGCTTGCACGTGGTGTTCGTGGATTTCCCGGATATTACTCGGTATCGCGTTCCGGTTTTGAGGCGAGTACAATTCTTTTTAACATGCATCTATTTTACCATTATGCGAGTACAGTCCTTTTGATATTCCATGTTCCATGTCTAACATCTGTTATCCTGCTTTTATACATGATATGGGAGTTGAAATGTATAACACCGACACTGATATGTTACACCAGTATTTGCTATGCTATATTTGATACCACATCGGTATTTACCATGATATAATTGACACCGATATTGCCATGCTGTATTTGACACCGATATCTTTCATGCTATATTTGATACTTGCCATGCTATATGTGATATGTGACACCTGATACTGATACTTGCCATGCTATATATGACATGTGATACCCGACCCCGATACTTGTCTTGTTACACTTATCACTTGATATTAGACACTGATTCTTGATATGTCATACTTGACACCTGCTCTTGACACACGGTATATGATATGCTTTCATGTGGTACAAATACCTGGACCTGACATTATGACTTCTGACCGGACACTACCATACCTGATACCTGTGGCATATTCATGGCTACCACTTTTACGGGGACTTGATTATTATTTTATTACCATATATTTGGTACTCCTGGACTCCTGTACTCCTGTATACTTGACCCCCTGAAATAGGGGAGGCTCCTGACATTACTCCTGATATTATACTCCTGTTGATCCCCGTAATAGGATAACATGAATATGGGTTTACTATGAATACTCTGTGGACATTATCACTGGATAAATTATAATAATTGGACAACTTACACCTGGTTTGGGGGGAACTGATGGGCCCTGATTAATCATGTTTATGGTGGTCTTATCGAGCCGCGCGTGGCCACATACTTGAGGGATCACCTGGCGGCCACCAGGGATTCCGTGGGGTGTGCTGGCACCCCTACTCCTGTTTATTCCTGCCGGGTATGCACACGCCCTAGGCCTATTTCTATGGGATCTGCGATACTCTATTCCTGTTCGGGCGTACAATAAGTCCCGGTACCTAGCGGTACGTTCCGGCTCAGCACCGGATACTCCTTGACCGTTGTCCCGGGCATGCACGGGGCCCATCCGAAACATGATTCATCGATCTTCATCAGTTTCCAATAACTTACTCCTCGGTCTGTATGTTGAGGTATGTGGGATAGGACACATACCGATGTATACAAATCAGATGAGTCTTAATAATTAATAATGACCTGCTCCGATATATGACCAGCTATACTCTTGACCTATACTGCCCACCACTTATACTTGTGCTTCCATATTGTTTCATTATTATATTGTTGTGAAGGAAAAGTCGGGTTATATAAACTCAGACTACAGTGACGTGAGGTATAGGGTATATATATGAGGGTTTCCTTGTTTGGATTATTCCTTCGACGTACTAATCTCACTGATCGGTAATGTGAGCTTATATAACTGACTTCCTGTAGTTACTTTACTTACTGCCTTATTTCATGTCCATACTTATTTATCGCGTGTTTAGTATATTTATCACATGTTGCCATAATTGTCGCATGATTATGTATATCTATGCTCTCTATACCGTTTTCCATGCATGTTTTCCGGCTATGAATTATTGATATACATATATTTACTTGATCTCAGATTTACTGTCATTTTCCTTTATGTTACTTGTCATTTTCTGTACCTGCGTGCCTGGACCACATCACTTGATCATGTACACGTGTGCCTGTTATGCACGCCATCTGGCTTTATTCTTTGTACTCGCTGGGGTTGCTAACAACTCTGGATTCTCATGTCCAGATCTTGGAGTCTAGACCTTAGCCTTGCTGTACCTGATCAGAGCGCGCAGCAGGAGCATGGATTAGCAATAACCTGTCCAGACCCTCCTTCCAGCCTCTTCATGATCGGCTCGCGAGATTTTCATCTTGCCTCTCGTGAGTACTTTCCAGTATTTCATATTGTGCATCCTGCTTTTGTGCCTCTTAGTGATCATATATTCTTCAGATATTATATCATGCCTTGTGATAATTATGTACTGGTGTTATTATTGCTGGATTGTATATCACCACTGTGCTTCCGTACTCTGACCCCTGCCTGTATTGATGCTTAGCGTATATACGTTAGGGTATTTCCGACCTTCGTATATACGTCGCAGTAACGTCTCCGTACCCTTCGGATCGGGGCGTTACAATATGCCCTGGTTTCTTGCAAAAGTAGCAAGAGAAACTGCTAGAAGCCTCTAGATCCCTTTTGGATTCCCTACTCTTTAATCTTTCCCTTTGGCCCTTAACAAACAATTCCGAGGCCTCCTCTATAAAATTTGTCTTCTTCATCAACTCGTTGTTCTAGAACATCTGCCTGATATTTTCTAACTCTAAGATCTCTTTATCATACATGATGGTGGTTGCTAAGTGATCATTAGTTGATGGAAGAGAAGAGAGTAACAGAAGAACTTTGTCTTCTTCTCTGACTTAACTTCTAGAGCTAACAAGTCACTTAAATTTCTATTAAAAGCATTGAGATGTTGCAGAATAGATGTACCTTCCTTCATCCGAAGGCTGTATAGATGCTTCTTCATGAAGAATTTGTACGAAAAACTCTTCATCATGTACAGGTTCTCCAGCCTACACCAAAGTCCAGAAGTTGTCTCCTCGTTCATTATGTTGTAGAAGATCTCATCTGATAGGCAAAGTATGATCGTCACCTTTTGTGTGAAAGTCGATGTCGTTTCACTCATCATCTTCTATCTTCGATGGCTTCTTTTCAATACTAAGTAGGGTTTTGTGTGTGCCCTCCTTCACGAGCAAAGATGTTACTCGCGTCTTCTATAACAGGAAGTTAGACTTCCCGTCGAATTTTTTCACCTCGAACTTGGTTCTTGTGTTCGTCTTACTAGCCAGCGCTCTGTTACCAATTGTTGATGATTTATCACCGATCAAATAACAAAGAAATACCGAGTTGAAAACTCGGGAGTGGAAGCAGAAGCGTAGAAGATCTACCACTAACAAGCAATTGAAACTATAATCATTACACATGGTTCGGCAATGTGGTTACGTCCATGGAGAGGAGGGAGGAAATCGTTATTAAAAATAGAGAAGAAAATACAAGAGTTACAAAAAGATCTCTCTCTCATAACTCTCATTGGTGGATAACAGAATTTCTCTTGAATTCATAATAAACCTTCAAAAAGCCACTCCTAGGGGTTTATATAGGCACTTGAGATGATCCTAGTCCTTCACAAATTCTAATAACCAAATCAGTACTGCCTCAGAGAAATAGAAAACTTATATCCAAATAAAAATAGGAAACAAAATTGTATTAGAAAACTATCAGAACCTGTATTAGTCGACTAGGGCAATTATTAGTCGACTAATATCCAGTATTAGTCGACTATACCTAGAATCTAGTCTACTACTATAATCCAATTTGAGAATCCAATTTTCTGTTTGCAGGGCCTAGTCGACTATACCAAAGATCAGTTGACTAGCCCAAGACTTAGTCGACTAATAAGGCCTATAAGTCAACTAATAACATGCATAATGTTTGTACATGTTCGTGCTTGATTTGTGAGGCTTGTAACACTTCCACATGTACCTGAATTCTTCTCCAATGATATTAGGCACTCCAAATGCTAACAGTGTGAGGAATCTAAATCAGCTCTCTTTGATTCCCTTCACCTTCCTCCTCTCCTCTTGCCATTCTTTTTCCTCCCATCATTTTCCTTTGGATCCTCTCTCTCTCTCTCTCTCTCTCTCTCTCTCTCTCTCACACACACACACACCTCACACACACACGGAAGCATCATACTGATTTGAATCTCACAATTATAAGTAACCCCAAATTTTTAAGTCTAGTGGAATTATTTAAATGCATTACTCGAAAGGCCTGAAGGAATCATGTGCGTGAGTTAAATAGCGTGTCCACGAGGCTGTGATTGCATTGAATTTTTATATATGCCCATTGAAAGTAGAAACAAAGATCCACCTTTTAGTTTTAATAAAGGTATCTCAATCATCTCTCTCTCTGATTTTGTCCCATGTCTTGCCTTTTCTCCCCTGGGATCCTCCGCCTCTCAAGGAAGCATCCTACTAACTTCAATTTGGTCCCAACTTCATATATCCAAACCTCTCCCCTCTGGCACACACACCACAATTATAAATTCATATACCCAAACCTCTGACCTCTCGCACACACCACAATTATAAAAAAAGGAACTGCGGAAATCTCTTGCATCAATGGGAGAAGCACTCAGCCCTCACCACCACCACTTGGTGGCAATCCCATTCCCCGGCCGCGGCCACATCAACCCGATGTTGGGCCTCTGCCGTCGCCTCGCCTCGCGGGGCCTCCTCGTCACCGTCGTCGTCACCGAGGAGTGGCTCGCCCTCCTCTCCTCCCCTCCCGCCCCCATGCTACACAGCAACATCCGTCTCCGGTCAATTCCCAACGTCCTTCCCTCGGAGAAGACGAGGGGGGCCAACTACGAGGCCTTCATCATGGCCGTGCTGACTAAAATGGGAGCACCAGTTGGTGAGCTTGTTGAAGGGCTCGACGTGGCCGTTGATTCTGTACTGGCTGATTCTACGCTGCCGTGGGCCCCGGAGATCGGCAAGAGGTTAGGGGTTCCGGTGTCATCGCTGTTCCCTCAGTCGGCCGCCCTGTTCTTGGCCTTGCACCATTTGAGTGGCCTTGAAGCTGCAAATGGGCAAGCTATGCCTTGCTTCAGCTCTGGTATGCACGCAACTTGTCACCCCTTTACTATTGAAATGAAAAGAAAATCGTTCATGTGCTTATTATATTCAGCAGGAAACACCTATTACTATTATAATATTTTGTAATTTCTCTACTAATTCTGAGATGATAGACAGATGTGGATCTTTTAGCATTTAAGGGAACTTGATTTTGTATTGCACAAAATAACACTTTTTGTTTTAATTATAATTTCTGTAAAGTTTCAGTATAGTTGCAGGCGAGAGGGAGCTCTTGACTGAATATTATGCATTATATATATATATATATATATATATATATATATATATATATATATATATATATATATATATATATATATATATATTTCTGTAAAGTTTCAGATTAGTGAAAGTATAGTTGCAGGCGAGAGGGAGCTCTTGACTGAATATTATGCATTATATATATATTATATATATATATATATATATATTTCTGTAAAGTTTCAGATTAGTGAAAGTATAGTTGCAGGCGAGAGGGAGCTCTTGACTGAATATTATGCATTATATATATATATATATATATATATATATATATATATCTATATATATATAATATATATATATATATATATATCTGGAAAAGTAAGGAATACTTTCAATGATTGGAGATGCTTAGACTTGTGATATAAAAATAAACAAGTTTAGAATTAGTGAATGCAGGGAAGAACAATATTCAGACAGTGGATTTTATAAAATTTATGAAATAGTATATGTAATTAGTAATATTTTTATACCTCTTTTAGTAGTATAAATACACTTTTGAGGAATAGCTAAAGTGGTAACTTACAAAAGTAAATTATTGAAGGTCATAAACGCAGTATTATTTTTTACTTTTTGTTTTCTCTTTTCTTATAACATTTATATATACACTCGAAAAAATTTTATTTTCTCTCTTTTTTTATTACACATGCAAGCTCACACTGAAAAAAAAAAAAATGATGTATACTCCACTGAGCGCATGGAATCACTTTCCCCCTTTTATATTGCTCGCTTGTTAGACAACTGTTTTTTCTTCTTTTTCCTGTAAACCTCTAGCTTTCATAAACAAAATCTATACAAAATTTTGTCTAATTTATGCTTGCATACTGGCCAACAGGTACTGAAGAAGAAAGCAAATGGTTGCAATACCTCCCAAGATCCTCCTCCTCTCACCTAGCAGACTTCATGGCGGCCGCCACCACCACCACCGGCCACGGCGTCATAAAAGCCTTCACAAAAGCCATCTCCTGGTTCCCCTCAGCCCACAGCCTCCTCTTCACCTCCCCCTACGAGCTCGAGGCCCGAGCCATCGACGCCCTCAAATCTAAACTCTCACCACTCACCATTTACACAATTGGCCCCTCCATTATCCACAACACTCCCAATGCGACCGTCACCTCCGCCTTCACTCACTCCAACTGGCTCGACGCGCAGCCCCCGAGCTCGGCCCTCTACGTCTCTCTGGGCAGCTTCCTCCCCATTTCACCCTCACAGATGGACGAGATCGTTGCAGGACTCCGCATGAGCAGAGTCCGTTTCTTGTTAGTCGCCCGTGAGGATTCAGCTCGTGTTCAGGAACTATGCGGGGAGCTGGGCTTGGTGGTTCCATGGGCCGACCAGCTGAAATGCCTGGGTCATCCTTCCGTTGGGGGGTTCTTGACGCACTGCGGATGGAATTCGACAATGGAGGGGGTTTCCATGGGCGTGCCCATGCTTACTTTCCCTTGATGTGGGATCAATTCCGAATAGCAAATTGGTCGTCGATGAATGGAAGGTTGGTTTGAGGGTGAAGGATGAGGATGAGGATGGATTTGTCGGAAGGGAGGAGATCGCAAAAGTCGTGAGGAAGTTCATGGATCTGGATGGCGATGAGAGCAAGGAAATGAGGAGGGCGAGGGAGCTCAAGGAGACGTGTGGCTTGGCTTTGGGAGAGAAGGGATCGTCTTCGGACTGTATTGATGCATTTGTGCAAGATATTGTGAGGAGGGAGAAAGGCGGAGTGCTTGAAGATTTGAATGGGGGTGGGCACTAAATTGAAGAGAAGTCATGTTGAATTATGGTACTGATGAGATGTTTTCATTTGGAGATTATGCAAAGACTGTATGATTTATTTCTTTTATGTGTAA
Source organism: Agave tequilana (assembly GCA_038442645.1). Taxonomy (NCBI): domain Eukaryota; kingdom Viridiplantae; phylum Streptophyta; class Magnoliopsida; order Asparagales; family Asparagaceae; genus Agave; species Agave tequilana. Next base: position 89,118 of record JAVJIF010005275.1, on the reverse strand, counting down.
TGATGTGTAGTCGTGTTGTGTTAAAATATGAAATATATCCTTAACTCTCGTTGTTTGAGTGCAAAAACTTTAAAATGGTATTAGAAATTTAAAATATACACTAATTAATTTATTGATTTAAAATACTAGTACATGAAGGTTTTTTTTTTAGACATTATAAAATTTGACTCTCAAAATACATTCAATGTGGTGCTAAATAAAAAAAATTACAATAAAACAAAATACATAGAAATATTCAAAACTACTTTAGTCAAATAGAAGTGGCGCGTTTTCGTCTTCATTAGAAACACACGCCATGTTTTCGTTTTGATGTCCGCATCACATATTGAAAAAAGAATATATACGTATAAATATAATGTTATGGAAAGGTATAGGTACACTTTTGAAGAATTATTTCATATTCTCGTCAAAAACTTATACAAAAAGCTATATGTCAAACATCATTGAGATCATAAACTCAGAGGAACTACACAAGAACTTCAGAAAAAGGGTAGTAGGAGGAGTTTCTACAATTTCAGCATAAAAAAAATATATGGTGTTCTAAGAAATGGTTAAGACTATGTTGCACAGATGCAGATGCACCAATATGAACATGACTTGTACAACACACAATATGAGGGGAGAGTGTAAAAATCAAAGTGGTAGAGTTTTTTTAACCAAACTAATGTCTGCAGCAGCAGTAGAAGACTGGAGCAGAGAACTATTGTCGACAAGTCTAGGTGTTGTCGACAGCTGACACGTGAATATGCAAATATACAGAGTAGAGTTATACAGACTGTCGACAGCCATTAAGGCCTGTCGGCAGCTGTGGCTCAGTCTGTTGACAGGCCCCCCATGGTTGTCGACAGCGGTAACCCGAGAGTTGAGTGTTGTGCAGTCTATCGACAGGCCCTCCTGGTTGTCAACAGACACATGTTTTGGCGGTTTTCAAGCCAGATTCTGAGTTTATTTTTTATCCAAATTCAGAGCTTTTGGTTTCTTTTTCTTTATATGCTCTCTGCCTATATAAAGAGAGGTATTGTCCCCATTGATTGTAACATGAGTTGATTGATTTGAATAAGATCTCTCTTCTGTCCCAAGGATGTTGATAATTGTCGAACCTCGTTAATATATGTTTTCTCGTTTGCTTTCTTCTTGCTTTTTGCGGCTATTTTGAGGCAAAAAAAACTCTGGTGTTTGCATTAGACCTCCGACAGTATTTCCAACAAGAGGTATCAGAGCTTTCGGATTTTCGATGGGGCGTATGTTCAGGTGAAGCAGATCGCTTTGTAAACTTGTCAATGATTTTCATTTGGAGTTAAAGATTAGATCTTTATTTATTTGAATTTGTTTTCACTAATTATTTTTGCATTACTTTGTTGGATTTATTGGAGATAGCTGAAAATAGTCAACCTGCGATGAAAATCGTGAATATTCATCAGTCAAAGATTGACGTGGTGAAGTTTGTCGGCACGAATAATTTGTTATGTAGAGATGCGAGGAGATGGATGCACTGACGGTATCAAACCTTAAAGAAGCTCTACTTTCGAAGGAAAATCCAGAGGAAACTTCTGAAAATGATTGGCACAAGATGAATAGGACGGCATGTGACATCATAAGATCTTGTTTAACAGAAGATATCAAGTATCATATGATGGCCGAGACTTTAGCGAAAAAAAGATATAGGAGATTATTGAAAGTAGGTATTTGACTAAGTGCACAGAGAATCACTTGCATCTAAGGAGGAGGCTTTATTGCTTTCAATTGAAGAAAGGTATCTCAATTGGTGAACATATGAATAACTACACAAATTTTTTTGCGGATTTAGCTAACATGGATGTGGTGATCGATTATAAGGACAAGGTGTTGATTCCTGTGAGTTCTCTCTTGATAAGGACAATGAGACCTTCGTTCTCACCTTAACCAATGGGAAATAATCTCTTAGGTATAATGAAGTTTCTTCTTCTCTTATAAATTATGAATTCAGAAGGAAGGACAAAGAATCATTCAACAGTACATTGATAGAAGCGTTGACAGTAAGAGGTAGGAGTTTCAATTAAAAGGGTAAATGTGATCATGAAAGATCGAAGTTCAGAACCAGTTTTAGGGATCTATAGAAGAACCAGCGTGCCTTCTGTAAAGAGTTAGAGCACTGGAAGGTTAGCTACCCAAGGATCAAGGATAAAGGAGTCAAAGTCCGAGGCAAATCTCGCACAGGTGACCAAAACACAGGGTGATATTTCACAAGCAGATGAATCAGACTTTGACTCATCGATATTCTCATTCTCAGTCGCTACTCTTACTATTATCTACGCAGGTGATTCTGAGTGAATATTGGATACGAGTGCTATATCATGCGTGTTCCAATAGAGATTGATTTTCTAACTTCGAGAAGCTAGATAGTTGTCCATCGTCATGGATGATGATTGTCCATACAACATGAAAGGGATAGGTATAGTTCTCATTAAGATGTTTGATGAAATGTGTGAGAATACAAAGAAGTGAGATATGTACCTCAATTGAAGAAAAATTTTATCTCAGTTGATGTTGTTTTCTATTTGATTTGAACTTGGGGAAAACTTTACAAGTAGTCAAAGAGAATTATAAGTAAAAAAATATAAGATTACAAGAACCCTCTTCTATAGTTTCTGGAGAAGTACGCTGGTGGAAGTCTGGTGAGCGTATGACCACTTTGTTCTGTTGACGATACGAGTGATTAAGTCTTCGAGTCTTCTGCCTAAGAATTTTCTTTTCGCCTGGTTCTGAGAATTCTTTGAGAAAGGAAAATCATGAGTGTATTAGCACCCTGAAAAAGAAGCAAAGTTCTCTAAAAGAGCTTGGAGCTTAGAGAATAATCTTTCTGGAAGATCAGCCGGAATCTTCAGCCTCTAGCCTTTGATGGAAAAAATCCAGCATTGAGCCCCTCCTTGTAGTGGGCTATTAATAGGACTTATAGGGTGTAACTGCTCCCTAAAAATCAACAAATAGATTGAGTCACTCTAGCTTCGCTTCTAAAGAATAGCTTCACTACGAAGCTAAACACAGCTTCAGTGAAACTAGAAACATGATCAGCCAGCTGGCTTTGGGTTGTTGCACCAATCCCTTGATTTGCTCCAACTAATTGAGGGATTTCCTATGATTCTCTCAGCTGATTTGAGAAGTGAAAGGATCATGGTGATTAACTGCCTAATTTGATCTCAATCATATTAATTTCGTGCTGAGATTTAATTGATCAAAAATGATCATAAAAGCCCATTGCAAAGCTAAGCTTCAACCGAAGCTGAAATATCATCCGATAGCATAGCTAAAGGAACTTGCTGCGAAGCTTGCGGTGAGCTTGCAGTGAAGTTAGATAACAAGCCCACAGCGGAGTTGAAAGATAGCTCTCAACAGAGCTATGAAAAGCTTCACGCGAAGCTAAGAGATGAGCTAGCAGCGAAGCTATACAAGCTTGTTGCGAAGTTGTAATACCCCGTTTCCGTAATACGTACTAAGTTGCGTATTCAGCTTTTCGATCGTATTTTTCGATTTACTTCCCGTATTTGACCAATTTCAATTTCAAATATCATTTTCTAATATATTAGATTTTTGGTGAATTTCTGGAATTTTCTAAAATTAAAATGAATTTCTTCAAAACCGGTGTCGACCAGTGTCGCTGATCGATTCCCGAATTTTTATCTTACAAACAGTTAGGAATTTCAAGAAAATCTTTTAGACATTATTTCTTAGAACGACATTTCTTATCTAAATACTTTTTCTGAGAATTTTATGAATTTATGAAAATTCTTTCGGAGTCGGTAGGTAACTGATTCCGGGATTTTTAGCTTTAAAACTATAAGGTATTTCTTCAAACGGATTTCACTATACGTCTTCATATCTTATTATTGATTTTTGGTAAAATTTACGAGTCGTTCCGGGATACTTAAATTTCGGACGATTTCGGTATTTTCCGAAATGTTTTCCCACATTCTTGACTTGAACCTAGGAATCCGTGTTTCCGGTATTTTCATTTTCCAAGACCAAGAAAATCTCTTCATTTATCAATTCTTTTCTTTTTCTTTTCCCTATTTTCTTTTCCTTCCTTCACAACCACAAAAAAATTCCATTTTCCAAATTTCCATTTTCTTCCAAAAAATTCCATCTCCACACATTCTCACCAACCTCCCTCATTTAATACATCTCTCTCTCTCTCTTTCTCATGGCCGGCCACCATTGGCCAAGGGAGACACCTCATCTCCCTATTTTGCACAAAACCCCTCTCAATTTCTTTATTTGCATTCCCTTTACAAAAATCAAAACCTATATAAATCCTTTCCTTTACAAATCTTTTCTCTTTCTTCACTTCACCAAGAGATTAGCCTTCACCATTTTCTTCTCCATCTCAAACCCTAACTCCAAAACACCACAAGGTCTTCATCTCCTTTCAAGCAACGACTGCTTTTGGATTGTGATCGTCCGTAGTATCGCCGTGGAATCATTTGGTGATATTTATCGACACGATCTTTTCGGAACTCGTCAAGCCTCGATTTAACCGTTCAAAGTGAGTATCTTTACTCACCAAGACTAGACAACTTCTTTGTTTACTTGTGTTGATCATTCATGTACACTGGTGCCATAAAAATCATATTTTTAGACATCAAACAATCACCACAAAATCTGTTCTGTATCCTGTTTTCCCAGAATTAGTCGACTTGACCTAGAGACTAGTCGACTAACCCATTTGTTCTGAAACGTGACTTTTTCTGATTTCACAGTTTTAGTCGACTAAACCGTATTACCAGTCGACTAGACCCCCCTAGTCGACTACATTTTTAGCCTAGTCGACTAATCTTTCCTTGGACCAGAAAACACCAACTCTCGGCCCCAGTCGACTTAGCCTAGATATTAGTCGACTTAGGACCCTAGTCGACTACCCATTTCCCCATAGTCGACTCCTGTATCCCGATATAAATCCCAACTTTCTGTATCACAGTTTTAGTCGACCTAGCCCCTCTATTAGTCGACTTAGGTATCTGTTAGTCGACTACACATCTCACCCTAGTCGACTAACTTTCCTGAAACAGAAACCCAACTCTCTGTTTCCCAGTTTTAGTCGACTAATTCAGACTGTTAGTCGACTTAAGACCCTATTAGTCGACTAATCTTTCCACCTAGTCGACTAATTCTGACTGTTTGACTTGGTTGATTCTATTCTGAATTGGATCTTATTGTTGATACACGTGTGGCATATTATTCTTGTTCTTGCTTCTTAACTGATACTACATGACATGTACTTGATAGACATTATCTCATACTGTTTCATGACTTGTTATTACATATCATAGCTCCATAACTTGTTAAAATGTGAATATCACCACTTATCATGCCATCACTTGAACCAAGCATGATACACTTGACTTTTGCATAAAATGGACCAACTTACACATGGGTCGGGGGAAAACATGCGGATATCGATATGTGTTCGTGTTTACAGTGGCTTTTAGGAATGTTGTGCAACTCATGTTCCGGTCTGACCTGTGGGCCTCCAGGGGACCGAGGGGAGTGCTTGCTCCCTGTATTACTGGTACCATCTTGATAAGGGCATACATAAGTCCCTCCTGTTTAGCCTAGCGGCTGGCTTCCGTCACCAAGCAACGGAACAATCCTGGACCGTTATCCCGAGCATGTACGGGGTCCACTGTAAACATAGTTCGTCGATACAACCGCTGATTTCCAATAACAACCTTGTATTACTAGGATATGGATCTATGTGCACTGGGACGCTGGACCACATAGCTAGATATCCGAGTAAAACAAGTAATAATAATAAAACGTTAATTGTAGATCTATTGTACGACTTTACCTATTCATGCTTTTCATATCTGTTAGTTGATATACCTTATATAGTCCCATCTCACTTGTACTCGTCCTTTAGCCACTTGGCTGTAACTATCTATTGTTTATATGTCTTGATCCTTTGGATTTGCATATTCAGATTCTGAGGCTTGGAACGAAGTGGAGCCATCCACAGAGGACCAAGCGTATCTGAGTGAGCAGGCTGATCAGCTCTAGACTCTTCCCCATTGACTCGCGAGATCTTCCTTTTTCTTGTGAGCCCCTTTTGTATACATACTGTATATGTCTTTTGGACTTGTTATGATAAAAGACACTTGTAAAGTGTAATGATTATCATATCGTGTATAACTTTGTATATGTACTTCTTGTGTTGGCATATATGTAAGATACCACGCTTTGTCGTGTACTCTGATCTTTGTTGTACTTTTATGCTTAGCGTATATACGTGGGGGCAAATTATGACCTACGTATATACGTCGCAGTGACGTCCCCGTATCCGTGGGATCGGGGCGTTACAGGTTGGTATCAGAGCCTAGGCTCTCAAACCTAAAGTACAAACAAGTAGCAAATTCTAGAAATTTGCTTATGCCAACTACAATGTACAAAGTTATAGAGTCCTTCTTGCTTCTTTCGTTGATCAATTCCTTCGTATCCTAAACTCCTTTCCTTTGTTTCCAATTCCAGTTATCATTCGGTATGGAGAGACGATCGGGTCGTAACAATATCGGGCAAGTCCCGAATGGACCCGTAGGAGGAGAGAATGCTGATATCCTGAAGGTCATTCAGACCATGCTGGGAAACCAGCAACAGCAGATGGAAAATCAGCAACAGCAGACCGAGCTCCTTAGGCAGGAGTTGGCAGCCCCGAAGGAGCAGAGGCCGGGGAACGTGTCCGACTTCCGACGGCTGCAACCGGCCATCTTCACGGGAGGCGAGAAACCATTGGAGGCTGAGCAATGGTTGACGGACACTGCAGACCTACTGAATGCAGCCCGTGTCCTGAAGGAGAACCAAGTTGAAGTAGCTAAGATTCAGTTAAAGGATGTTGCGAGAACTTGGTGGCTCGCAGAGGAGGCTAGACTGGAGAAGCCCGTTACTTGGGACGCCTTCTCCAAGAGTTTTTACAGCCGCTTCTTCCCTGCTACGGCGCAGAAAGATATGGAGGAGCAATTCATCAGGCTCCAGCAGTGGAACAAGTCCGTGGACGAGTATGCTGCGGAGTTTCTTCGACTGAGCCGCTTCGCGCCGTATATGGTAACGGACGAGGAGAAGCGAGCGAGCAGGTTTCAGCAGGGTCTACAGATGAAGATTCAGATGTACCTGATGCCCCAGCAGCTGAAGACCTATGCAGAGGTTCTCACCATCGCTCGGGAGGTAGAGCGTGGTTTGAGAAGGAGCAAGGGGATCAGATGAGACAGCAGGTCATGAAGCGGCCATTTGTACCTATGGGAAGAGGGGCCCGTTCAGAGCAGCGAAGATCCAGATGAGGCAACCTTTCAGGCCAGCACCTTATCAGTCAGCCCAACCACTGGTATTCTGTAGTCATTGTCAGAAGCCAGGGCACACTCGACAGACTTGCCGGAGGGCAAATGGACTGTGCTTGGTGTGTGGAGCCAGAGATCACTCCATAGAGGCATGTCCACACAGGAGATTGGGGATGGCTAACCAGACCTTGCCAGTACTTCCAGGACCGAGTGGACAGCGGGCAGTACCAGGGCCTCTTGAGCAGAGGAACCAGGGGCCAGTGATGAGGAGAGCTCTTCCACTTCCTCCACAGCATGCCATTCGCCCAGTTCAGAGAGGAGGTAGGACAGCAGCAGGGCGTGGCAGAGGTCAGGCTTACAACCTGACAGCAGAGGAGGCTGAGGCTTCAGAGGAGGTGATTACAGGTAACATCAGAGTACATTCGCATCCTGTTCTCGCTCTCTTCGATTCAGGTGCATCCCACTGTTATATCTCAGATAAATTTGTGGCTGTACATTCTATTCCTGTTAGATTGTTAGACAACAAATGGGAGATAAGTACAGGGAATGGGGTAGTTATATCTTCCCGAGTTTGTACTGATTGTCCAGTAGAATTATGTGATAAGACTTTGGCCATAGATATGCTTGTACTAGACACCAAAGGGTACGACGTAATCTTACGCATGACCTGGCTCAGTCAGTACTATGCAGTAATTGACTGTAGGGAGAAGAAGATTAATTTCAGAATTCCCCTTCAACCTGAATTCCAGTTTAGTGGAGAAGTGAAGTCCACTAGGGAAAGACTCAGATGATTACTTCGGAGGTTCAGAAGCAGAAGGTGCCGGTGTGGGATGAATTCCCAGAGGTGTTTGCTGAGATTTCAGGACTGCCACCGGAGAGGATGATTGAGTTCTCCATTGATACAGTTCCAGGAGCAGCTCCCATATCCAAGGCTCCATACAGGATGGCACCGACGGAGTTAGAAATTTTGAAGAAGCAACTGCAGGAGTATTCAGATAAGGGATTGATCAGGCCAAGTACTTCACCATGGGGAGCTCCAGTACTGTTGGCCAACAAGAAGGATGGTGGTAAGAGACTTTGTATCGATTATAGGGAATTGAACAAGGTCACCATCAAGAACAAGTATCCCTTGCCCAGGATCGATGATCTATTTGATCAGCTTCATGGAGCCCGTGTGTTCTCTAAATTGGATTTACAGTCGGGTTACCATCAGCTGAGGGTGAAGAAGGGGGATATTCCGAAGACGGCATTCAGGACCCGTTATGGCCATTATGAGTTTCTAGTAATGCCTTTCGGAGTCACCAATGCCCCTGCAGTTTTCATGGACTTGATGAACCGAGTGTTCTCGCCCTTCTTGGATCAGTTTGTTGTTGTTTTCATCGACGACATCTTGATCTATTCAAAGAACAACAGGGAGCATGCAGAACACTTGAGAATTGTGTTGCAGACACTTCAGCAGGAGCAGCTTCATGCCAAGAGGAACAAGTGTGAGTTCTGGTTGGACAGCATAGCATTCCTTGGACATATGGTGTCAGCAGAAGGTATCTCAGTTGATCCGAGCAAAGTCCAGGCAGTAAAGGATTGGCCAGTTCCGAGGACGGTGACTGAGATAAAGAGTTTTCTTGGACTAGCCGGCTATTACAGACGCTTTGTTCAGGATTTCTCTAGAATTGCAGCTCCGTTGACCAGGCTCACCAGAAAGGGGGAGAGGTACATATGGACAGAGGAGTGTGATGTAGCCTTCGAGCAGTTGAAGCAGAAGCTCATTTCCGCTCCTATCTTGAGAACTCCCTCAGGGAGGGGAGGGATGGTCATCTTTAGTGATGCATCAGGTAGAGGCCTAGGATGTGTACTTATGCAACATGATCATGTTATAGCATATGCATCTAGGCAATTGAAGCCTCATGAGCGGAATTACCCAACTCATGACTTGGAGCTAGCAGCGGTGATCTTTGCCTTGAAGATTTGGAGGCACTATCTTCTGGAGATAAGGTGTTGATTTATACAGATCATAAGAGCCTCAAGTATATCTTCTCGCAGAAAGAGTTGAACATGAGGCAGAGGCGGTGGCTGGAGCTTATGGCAGACTATGATATTGACTTGCAATATCATCCAGGCAAGGTCAATACAGTTCCAGATGCACTGAGCAGGATGCCAGAGAATAGAGTGCTTGTCCAGCTCACTCAGCAGAAGGAGTTGATTCAGGACTTTATCAGATTGGACTTGATGGTGGTTCGAGGAGCTGAGAAGGCAGGACAGCTCATGGCTTTACAGATCCAGTCATCATTGATTGATGAGATCAAGGAAGCTCAGAAGGAGGACCCCAGATTACAGATATTTCGAGCTCAGGTGGAGGCTGGATTGAGGACTGATATCTGTATCCATCCAGATGGTGCTTTGTATTTGGGAGCAGGCTTTGTGTTCCCCAAGGAGAAGTCAGACAGAAGATTTTGGAGGAAGCACACAGTTCAGCTTATTCCATACACCCGGGGGGAAACAAGATGTACCAGGACTTGAAGAAGCAATTTTGGTGGAATGCCATGAAGAGAGAGATAGCTCAGTTTGTAGCTAAGTGCCTGGTGTGCCAGCAGATAAAGATAGAGCATCAGAGATCAGCTGGACTTCTTCATCCTTTGCCAATACCTGAATGGAAGTGGGAGCACATCACTATGGACTTTGTCACGGCATTACCTCGTAGTCCCAAAGGTAATAATGCTGTGTGGGTTATCATTGATCGTCTCACCAAGTCAGCTCATTTCATACCATTCAGGGTGGGTCAGACTACAGAGGTTCTGGCAGATAAGTATGTGAAGGAGATAGTTCGTCTGCATGGAGTTCCAGTCAGTATTGTTTCAGATAGAGATACCAGATTCAGATCTCATTTTTGGGAGAGTCTCCAAGAGAGTCTGGGAACTCGTCTGAAGTTCAGTACATCTTATCATCCTCAGACAGACGGACAATCAGAGAGGACCATCCAAATTCTCGAAGATATGCTTAGAGCCTGCATAATGGAGTTCAAGGGTTCATGGGAAGATCATCTTCACTTGGCTGAGTTTTCTTACAACAACAGCTATCAGGCCAGTATTAAGATGGCACCCTTTGAGGCTTTATATGGAAGGAAGTGCAGGTCACCGATTTGCTGGGATGAAGTCGGTGAGAGGAGACTATTGGGGCCCGAGATCCTGATTCAGACCACAGAGAAAGTCAGGATTATTAGAGATCATCTCAGGGCAGCTCAGAGCAGACAGAAGAGTTGGGCAGATTCACAGAGAAGGCCATTGGAGTTCCAGGCAGGAGATCATGTGTTCTTGAGGATATCACCTACCAAAGGTGTGATCCGATTCGGTATTCGTGGAAAGCTGAGTCCGAGATATATCGGCCCATTCGAGATATTGGATCGAGTGGGAGATGTGTCTTATCGATTGCTTTGCCGCCATCGTTGGACGGTGTTCATAATGTTTTCCACGTATCTCAGTTGAGGAGGTATGTAAAGGATGATAGCCATATTTTGGATCACTCCGAGCTGGAACTGCAACCGGACTTATCATATCAGGAGCAGCCGATGGCCATATTGGATAGAAGTGTGAAGATACTGAAGAACAAAGCCATACCTTTAGTATTGGTGTCTTGGAACCGCCATGCGCCAGGAGAGGCCACATGGGAACGAGAGGACGTTATCCGAGAGCGTTATCCTCAACTCTTCTCATCTTGATTGGTAAGACTCTTTCCTTTTACTCTTTTCTATTGTTATCTTTCATCCTAGCCTTATCTATCTGTTACCATTCCTGTTACCCTTCACCTTATGAAATTTCGAGGACGAAATTTTTGTAAGGTGGGTAGATTGTAATACCCCGTTTCCGTAATACGTACTAAGTTGCGTATTCAGCTTTTCGATCGTATTTTTCGATTTACTTCCCGTATTTGACCAATTTCAATTTCAAATATCATTTTCTAATATATTAGATTTTGGTGAATTTCTGGAATTTTCTAAAATTAAAATGAATTTCTTCAAAACCGGTGTCGACCAGTGTCGCTGATCGATTCCCGAATTTTTATCTTACAAACAGTTAGGAATTTCAAGAAAATCTTTTAGACATTATTTCTTAGAACGACATTTCTTATCTAAATACTTTTTCTGAGAATTTTATGAATTTATGAAAATTCTTTCGGAGTCGGTAGGTAACTGATTCGGGATTTTTAGCTTTAAAACTATAAGGTATTTCTTCAAACGGATTTCACTATACGTCTTCATATCTTATTATTGATTTTTGGTAAAATTTACGAGTCGTTCCGGGATACTTAAATTTCGGACGATTTCGGTATTTTCCGAAATGTTTTCCCACATTCTTGACTTGAACCTAGGAATCCGTGTTTCCGGTATTTTCATTTTCCAAGACCAAGAAAATCTCTTCATTTATCAATTCTTTTCTTTTTCCTTTTCCCTATTTTCTTTTCCTTCCTTCACAACCACAAAAAATTCCATTTTCCAAATTTCCATTTTCTTCCAAAAAATTCCATCTCCACACATTCTCACCAACCTCCCTCATTTAATACATCTCTCTCTCTCTCTTTCTCATGGCCGGCCACCATTGGCCAAGGGAGACACCTCATCTCCCCTATTTTGCACAAAACCCCTCTCAATTTCTTTATTTGCATTCCCTTTACAAAAATCAAAACCTATATAAATCCTTTCCTTTACAAATCTTTTCTCTTTTCTTCACTTCACCAAGAGATTAGCCTTCACCATTTTCTTCTCCATCTCAAACCCTAACTCCAAAACACCACAAGGTCTTCATCTCCTTTTCAAGCAACGACTGCTTTTGGATTGTGATCGTCCGTAGTATCGCCGTGGAATCATTTGGTGATATTTATCGACACGATCTTTTCGGAACTCGTCAAGCCTCGATTTAACCGTTCAAAGTGAGTATCTTTACTCACCAAGACTAGACAACTTCTTTGTTTACTTGTGTTGATCATTCATGTACACTGGTGCCATAAAAATCATATTTTTAGACATCAAACAATCACCACAAAATCTGTTCTGTATCCTGTTTTCCCAGAATTAGTCGACTTGACCTAGAGACTAGTCGACTAACCCATTTGTTCTGAAACGTGACTTTTTCTGATTTCACAGTTTTAGTCGACTAAACCGTATTACCAGTCGACTAGACCCCCCTAGTCGACTACATTTTTAGCCTAGTCGACTAATCTTTCCTTGGACCAGAAAACACCAACTCTCGGCCCCAGTCGACTTAGCCTAGATATTAGTCGACTTAGGACCCCTAGTCGACTACCCATTTCCCCATAGTCGACTCCTGTATCCCGGATATAAATCCCAACTTTCTGTATCACAGTTTTAGTCGACCTAGCCCCTCTATTAGTCGACTTAGGTATCTGTTAGTCGACTACACATCTCACCCTAGTCGACTAACTTTCCTGAAACAGAAACCCAACTCTCTGTTTCCCAGTTTTAGTCGACTAATTCAGACTGTTAGTCGACTTAAGACCCCTATTAGTCGACTAATCTTTCCACCTAGTCGACTAATTCTGACTGTTTGACTTGGTTGATTCTATTCTGAATTTGGATCTTATTGTTGATACACGTGTGGCATATTATTCTTGTTCTTGCTTCTTAACTGATACTACATGACATGTTACTTGATAGACATTATCTCATACTGTTTCATGACTTGTTATTACATATCATAGCTCCATAACTTGTTAAAATGTGAATATCACCACTTATCATGCCATCACTTGAACCAAGCATGATACACTTGACTTTTGCATAAAATGGACCAACTTACACATGGGTCGGGGGAAAACATGCGGATATCGATATGTGTTCGTGTTTACAGTGGCTTTTAGGAATGTTGTGCAACTCATGTTCCGGTCTGACCTGTGGGCCTCCAGGGGACCGAGGGGAGTGCTTGCTCCCTGTATTACTGGTACCATCTTGATAAGGGCATACATAAGTCCCTCCTGTTTAGCCTAGCGGCTGGCTTCCGTCACCAAGCAACGGAACAATCCTGGACCGTTATCCCGGGCATGTACGGGGTCCACTGTAAACATAGTTCGTCGATACAACCGCTGATTTCCAATAACAACCTTGTATTACTAGGATATGGATCTATGTGCACTGGGACGCTGGACCACATAGCTAGATATCCGAGTAAAACAAGTAATAATAATAAAACGTTAATTGTAGATCTATTGTACGACTTTACCTATTCATGCTTTTCATATCTGTTAGTTGATATACCTTATATAGTCCCATCTCACTTGTACTCGTCCTTTAGCCACTTGGCTGTAACTATCTATTATTTATATGTCTTGATCCTTTGGATTTGCATATTCAGATTCTGAGGCTTGGAACGAAGTGGAGCCATCCACAGAGGACCAAGCGTATCTGAGTGAGCAGGCTGATCAGCTCTAGACTCTTCCCCATTGACTCGCGAGATCTTCCTTTTTCTTGTGAGCCCCTTTTGTATACATACTGTATATTGTCTTTTGGACTTGTTATGATAAAAGACACTTGTAAAGTGTAATGATTATCATATCGTGTATAACTTTGTATATGTACTTCTTGTGTTGGCATATATGTAAGATACCACGCTTTGTCGTGTACTCTGATCTTTGTTGTACTTTTATGCTTAGCGTATATACGTGGGGGCAAATTATGACCTACGTATATACGTCGCAGTGACGTCCCCGTATCCGTGGGATCGGGGCGTTACAGAAGTTAAATAAAACTTGCAGTGAAGCTGGGAGTTAGCCTCTTGGGCTTTTTTTAGAAGATAACATTTGGCTCACTATCTGCTTCACTGGATCGTTGGAGTCCAAATCATTGATTTGGCTATTCAGCCTGCTTGTCTTTTGAAAGTATCGACAAATTAGACATCGTTCGGACCGGTTGAAGTGTTATCTGGGAGTTCTTCTTTTCAGAGTGTCAACAAAACCCTCTTCAAAGTTTTCGCGAACCTATAACAGATTGGTATAGATTTTGAAATACTTTGAACCTGAAACCTGAGACCTAGGTTTTGGCATTGTTTTAGGTTAGGAGATCCATTGGGTGCAAATGTGTACTGAACTAAGTAAGCAGACTGACTTAACCTAGAAATTTCCTAAGGAATGAGCCCTCAGCAGAGCTAGAAGATGAAGCTTCAGGTGAAGCTAAGAATGAGCTCTCAGCAGAGCTGACATCAGAGCCCTTAGTGGAGCTATGAGTTAGCTTCATGCGAAGCTAATGATGAGCTCACAGCGGAGCTAAAACAAGGCTTCACACAAAACTCAAGTTCGCGTCTGAGCGAAATTAAAATAACTTTGCTGTAATGTTCTCGAACTCCAACCATCACTTCAAATTTAATTTGAAATGACAGCTCACACTCCTTTTGAGGAGGTGAAGTTAAAGACTCGGCAAAGCTAAAGTCTATAAAAGCTAAATTTGGCTATTTTTAGAGAAGTCTTCTCTTTCAAGAACTTGAGTTCTAAGACTTTTTTCAGAGATTAAATCTCTTCATCTCCTTCGTTGAGAATTTCTCAGTTCTTCTCATAGAACTCAATGGCGCCTAAACAATGCATTGATAAAGAGGTTGAGCCCTCTGCGACGGTAGTGCCGCCTGCTCTAACCATGGAATGACTCATCGCGGGTAGGAAAATCTCCCTTTCAATAAAGATCTTTTGATATTTCAAAGCCAGTCTTGGCAGATTCATGGTGAATTTGAAGTGATTTGTCGGATTTTGGTGAACTCAGGGAGTCGACCTCCCTTAATTTTGATCTTTTCAAATTTTAGGAAATTTATTTTCCTTTAATTTTGAGGATCAAAATCAGAAACCGAATGGTTTCTTCTTTAAGAAGCGAGCCCTTAGGGGCTTTCTAGATTCCCTTGGTTGATGCGATGTTTGAGCTTAGAAGCGAAACTAAATGATGGCTTTGACTCTCTTGAATTCCCTCAAGGCAAAGTGCCTTTGCACTTCTGAGCGAAGTTAGCCCTTAGGCTTTTTGCATTCTGCCGCTATGTGAAGTTTTTCCTTAAAGCGAAGTTAATTTAGCTTGTAGAGAGAAGTTAGCTTCACTTGAGGAGCGAACCTGAGTCTGGGTTAGCTTCGCTCCGAGCGAAGCCATGCCTTGAACATTTTTTTCTTCTCTTTTTGCCAGAGATTGACATGTTCATTCCCCTCTGTTTTGCAGTGCCCTATGCTCCTGGTCTGTCCAACACTCTATTTGGGTCTGTGAGGAACATTCACTTTCAGCTCGAGGGGCAGGCTTCGTTGTTTAGTGAAGGAAGTACTTTCGAACGCAATGCCCTTATCTTGGGTGGGGATGAGCAAACCCATAGAATGATCATGTCAACAGCCTCTTTTGAGGAAGATAACTGTGCAATCCTTAGGAAGCCTGATTTTCAGTTTGGAGATGTGGCACCCAATGTAGCTCAGCAACTGCTCACCGAAGAAGGGCAGTGGAATTATATCCTGAACGGGGATTGTTACTACCTCCCAAAAAGCAATTGCCACTATCCTCTGGCATTCTTTCAGCTGGTCACAATGCCGAGGCTGATGAAATGAGGTGTTAGCCAGAGTATAGAATCAGTGCATGTAGGGGTCCTGAACCTGCATGGCTTCACCCGAAGTGGACCTCCCCGCAGTATCATCAGTTTGCACCCGGGCAATGTCAGTCACAAGGTGCCCATAGGAGAGATTCTTGCCCAAGTTCCAAATTCCTTGAACTGGATTGTGAAGGCGGGAGGCAACTATCCAGCTGCAGATTTTTAGACACTGAGGTGGGGTGTTCCTCCAAGTAGGCATGGTGGAGGAGCCTTACACTGCACGTGTTGAATGCCTTTGAAGTTGACCTGAAGGGATTGGAGCCCTATGAAGTTGTCAGGGCCACTTGCTTTGGTATTAACATAGCGTCCCCACCTTCTATGCCATCATGGAGATGTATTGTCTAGCATCGGAGACTTTCTTCACACCAGTTAGTGAACTAGGAATGATGCTCCATGAAATGTGGGAAGTATAGAACCTCCCAATGGGTTTGTTACCACATGAGGAGTACTTTCCCGAGCTGAAGAGTTGGCATAACTGAAGAAGAATAAGCCGGCTCTCTAGGAGACTTACAGAGAGCTGATATGCCATTATTATATTTTCTCGACCTCCATCCAGCAGTGGAACCGTGATCAGTTTAAAGTCTTGAGTGGAGTACTTATTCCCGGTGGTAGATGGCCCATCGAAGACGTCCAAGCTCCAGTGGCAGAGAAAAAGATTGCTAAGGCGATGAAAATGGGGAATTACGAAGACATTATCCTGAAAGAGGATGACGGTGAACATGAGCAAGGGGAGGTCTTCTTAAGTTTTCAGCACCAGGCTTCCAGGCTACTTTCCCTACAAGCATTATTGGCCGACTATTTGTCAACCTGGTTGAAGAGGTGCGTGGTTCCATCACCACCTCATGACGACATCGCGTCTTTGGTGATCTTCCCATCCGTTCAGCTAGTGCATAGATGCTCAATGGGCCTACTACCTGCAATGGTATGCTGCATTCAGAGTGGGCTCAAGATGCTGATGAAGCAGTTTTGCAAAAGAACGACTATCACCCGGGTAGGTAAAGAAATTATTTCCCCCGTGACGGGCCTTCTTCCGAAGTTGAGATGCCATATGCATACCTGACTTGGTTCACCCTTCACTACATAGTCTTGATTCAGCTAGGAGAAGAACCACCAGAAGGTGAATACCATGCCCATCTCTGTTGCTTCGAGAACTCGTAATAGGTGGGATTGGTAGAGGTCCAGAGGCTGGTCGAGCATCAAGACTCGTACAGTCTCTTTCATTATTTTCCTTATCTCCCAAATACAGCATATAGCGAGGAATTTCACGACGTTGGAGATGAGCGTACTATATTGGGAGAAGGTACTTTCAAGTGGTTAGTAAGCATCAAGTCTTCTCACTTGGTGTACTGATATAAGGATGACTGGTGTACTGATATAGGGATGACTGCTACTTGGGGCCCAACTTGCCATGCCGCTTCACCAAACAATTTGGTTATGACCAACTGTATGTTGGTAACCCTAACTCTCGGCTCAGGTATATGAGAAGTCTAATTGACGGCACTAGGGCTTGGAGGTACTTTATCGCCAGATGTACTGGAGCTCGATTCTGCATGCCCCATCAGACTCCCACGCTGCTCATGACCCTTAGCTTTGCCAATGGTACAACATATCGAACACGTGCCTCCTCGTATAAAGTTAACTCTTCCGGGATAACTTTGATCACCTCCAGTTTGAAGGGAAAGGTGGTTGAACATCAAAAAGGGAGACGGGTTCAAGTACCTGGCATTGAAGAGTTCTTGTTAATTATGTTAGCGAGGCTTCGGTGGCTGCAAGTCCTCGTACTAGTGATCAGTCACATATATTGCATATATATTGTCACATTACCACATTTATTATCTAATAAATCTTATTAATAAGGTCTTATTTTTCTTTATTAAGTGCAGGCCCATTGCTTAAGGGAAAGGGAAGAGAAACGAACCCAAAAGCCCATCAAATTCTGATTTAATTTAGAATTAATTCAAAATCAGTAAATCAGAACAGATTATGGCAAATCAGGGAGATTAGAAACTGGTTAATTTTGTTTTATCAGAATCCAAATTGGTTAGCTTAAGAATCACCGGAATCAGATCAGAATCACAGAATAACAGCAAATCCAGCCGGACAAAAGGGGGATAAATCACACGTCAACAAAATTCCCACCTGGATGTGACCAATTGGCCACATCCTGGCCGTTGATCCACGGCAATAGCCGCAGACCCACGGCCTGTTGGTTGAGATAAGGGGAGCGTTTGCTCCCCTTATCTCCTTACTTCTTTCCCTCTGATTTTTTGCCTATAAAAGGTAGGGTTTTGTACTGAAAAAGGAGCGAAGAATAGGATTAAAATTATTGTTCATTTTTAGGGTTTTAGGAGCATTGTTAGATAGTTCGGAGAAGTTGTATCTCCTTTTTATTTTTTAGTTTAGACAACAAAGAGAGAAAAGTGGGCTTGAGTGTGTAATTCATCTTTGAAGTGACAATCAAAGGAGTTTCAACTCGCTCATTCAACTAGACTCAAATTCGGTATGTTTATGTTTGATTTTCATTCTTTTGTTTGTTTTCCTTTCATCATGAGTAGCTAAATCAACTTCTAGGCTCTCTAATTATTCTCTTCTACCTCCTTTCTCTTGATTGATTTTTATGAAAGAAACTCTTTTAAATCAGAAAATACCTGAGTTAAACTTTATTCTTGAAAGCACATGAGGATGTCTTTATTTTAAACTTGGACTTTCAAAGCACAAATCTTTTTAAAACAGTTTTTATTCCATATTTGCTTCTTCGCGCTTAATAGTTTAATATTCTCTTTTTAATGATGTGTTAAGAAAGGGCTTAAGAATTAAACCAAAGCCGTCTTATTTGTTTTACTTGGACATTAAAAAAACTAAAAGTTTTTTTAACTATGATAAAAGTGATGCACCTAAATGTTCTTGAGATAAGTACGTAGTTGAGTAAAAAATTAGTGAGCCCAGATCTTCTTCTTATATTAAAAACAATAAATCACTCTTCAAGTTCTTTTCAAGAAATTACTGTTGGCCCAAAGGCCTTCCACTCTAGTTTTGATGATGATTAACTCATGTAGTTATGTGTACTAATAATCTTGTGATTTTAGTTTCAGATCTTTAATCAAGTTATTAGTTAGTGATTAGCTTCAACAAGATGATTTGGAAGCTACCCACATGTTGATTCAAGAGCCCAAGCGTCAAAGATCATATATAGCACTTGCTCGGTGGATCAAAGAGTTTTGGATCGAGTCGGCTTGGAGATTGCGCTCTACAAGAAGACATCGGTACTATAGTTTAGTTTTGGGTTTAGATCCTAATTGTAAAGATTAAAATAGTATGATAAGCTCAAGTTCATAACACACACACGTTTCATGTTTTGAATATTGGTTTTCAGTTTTTCGGTTTTAGGTTTAACCGATCTTGGTTTTCATGAATAGATTTTATATCAAAACAAGTTTACATGGTTTAGTGTATATATGATTTGTTCTATATACATGCATGCTTCTATTGCTTAAACAAACTTAGTTTGATAGTCTACTTCATGAGTTTTATGTTTTGGTATTTATGACAAAACATATTTTAGAATTAAGAACAAAAACTATGATATGTATATGTTTCATGTATATTGGATTTCTATCCATATGCATCATGTTTCAAAATGTTTAAATATCATGTTTTTGTATTTGGATGAGTTTTAGACAAAACATATTTTCTATTCAAAATCCAAGTTTTAGAAAATACAAGGTTTGGTTTTTGGTAAAAATGATAAGACATAAAAATAGTTTTAATTGCTTGATATTTGAGTCAAAACTTTTATCACATGTTTATATATCAATGCAATTTGACAAAACTATTTTTGGGATTTTTAGTAATTTATAAGAATTTATTGGATATTTATTTCCCCAGATTTCTGACCTGTTTTGGTGTCTGCCAGGCTGATCGGTCGACCGGTACGGTCGACCGCACCATGTAGACAGTCGACCGTATGGGTCGACCGACGTGCACAGAAACGTGCACGCTGGCTACACCTATAGACGGTCGACCGTGCCGGTCGACCGACTGAGAGCAGGTTTGCTCTCTGTTTGTTTGGGTCGACCGGGCGGTCGACCGCTAGCGCCAACGGGTCAAAAATTGACCGTTGGGTGGTCGACCGGGTGGTCGACCGTCAGGGTAATTCTGGCAAAAATTACAGCCAACGGCTATTTTCTGGATTAGCCTATAAATACCCCATTTGTAAGAGTTTTTCTCCAAGAATTTTTGTGCGAATTTTTACATACTCTCTGGTGTTTTTACAGCATTAAAAAGAAGTTTTTGAGCTTAATTTGAACAATCTTTTTGGTGTTTTCTTTAGGGTTTGAAAAATCAAAGAAAAGGGTTTTGGGAAAAGCTTTTGAATTGAACTTCTCTATCTTGGTTTCATTTATTTCCCAAAGATTTTCTTTGAGTTGCTGGTTTCAAATCCCTTGGTTTTCTCCACACTTGAGCTAAAATCTACTATCTATTCTATAGGTTATTTGTGTGGAAAAGAGATTGTTTTGTGGTTGTTGTTTGAAACCACTAAGTTGTAAACCCTATCTTTAGCTTGGCTTTGTGCCTTTCCCTCATTGTGTTGAGGAAGTTTGGCTATTGGGTTGTATCCCTCAAGGTTGTGAGGTGATCCTTGTATTGGTTTTGAGTTTGGAAATCCCTCAAGTTGTGAGGAGATTGTTGGCTTGGAGTTGTGCCTCAAGGAGGAGGTTGTGATTGTAAAGAGAGGGGTTGGGTACTCCTTGTGAGAGTTCTTGGTGAACTAGCTAGTGGATTAGAAATCCTTCGTGTGTCGAAGGCGGGGATGTAGAGCTGGGTGCTCGAACCTCGGAACATATCTTGTTGTTTGCGCTTGATCCATTGACTCTCTCTCTATCTCTCTTTACTTTGTGTATTGTGCAAATTTCTATATCTTATACTTGCTTGTGTGTGTGCATCATTGTTGTAATTGCAATTAGTTTTAAATTCCGCATTAAGTTCACTAGATTAGCATCGTCACCTATTCACCCCCCCTCTAGGTGGCTTTTCAATTGGTATCAGAGCTAGTGCTCCTGATATTTAGGTTTAACCACCTAGGAGTGATCTTGGTTTGCTAATCTTCATTTGCATTTTCATTTGCACACATTTAGTTTGCACTTATGGCTAGCCCTCCTATGTTTGATCATTTTAGACTTGATGCTTGGAAGGCTAATATGACTAAACATTTAAAAGACCTAGGACATCTAGTTTATCAAGCCATTACCATAGAATCCCTCCCAAATAGTAGCAAGCATAAGAAGGCCAATGCATTAGCACTTAGAGCACTTAGAGCATCTCTAAATGAACATTTATTACATGTTTTGATCGTTATGATTCGGCTTTTGCAGTTTGGAGCATCTTGACTTCTCCCGAGCTTCCAAGGATTATCAACAAGATGAGGAGATTTAAGAGAGAAAAGTCCGAAGAGCAATGCCTCATGGTCCAAGGGAAGAACTCCCTTGAGGTACAATCGGATTCTCAAATAGATGATAGCTTTAGTTCCTATTGTCATGGATGTTTTGAAGTTCAAACTTTAAATATGGAACTTGTTCAAAAGCTTGAGAATTTGTTAGAAAACATGATTTGTTGAAAGATGATAATCTTGTTTTGAAAAATGAATTAAGGATTTATGCTCTAATTTTGAATTGATGTTGCAAGAGAAGGAAGAGATTGCAAGTGAATGTGACTCACTTAAATCTCAACTCGAACTTGCTTTAAAGGAAAATGAATTTTTGAAAAACAAAAATTATTGTGATGATGTTGTAAAGCACAATGAGATTTTATCTTCAAAATTAGATCTTGTTTTTAAAGAAAATGTTACTTTGAAAAATGAGATTGATTTCATAACAAAAGAATTGGATTTGGTTTTGAATAAAAATAAATCTTTGCAAAATGATATTGATATTCATGTTTGCCATGCTAGTGTAGCTTCTACTTCTTGCACACCTATAGCATGCTCCACTTTGTCTTCTAGCATAAAAAATGATATAAATGTTTTGAAGAAAAGTGTTGATTGTTTGGGCTCCACTTTGAGCCATTGTGCCATGAACCACACTCGTTTGGAATCCTTGATTCGCAAGAAACAAGTTCCAACTATGCATGCACACCCATCATGGCATACACATGCTCATCACGGACACAATCATAACATGTATGCTTATGTGTACACTTGTACACATTGTGGTCGTAAAGGCCACCTTGCTAGATTTTGTTATGATCGTATTTATAATGAAAATTTAGAAACTAATTATGTTTGGGTGAGAAAAGATATTAACCCCCGTGCACCCACAAGAAAATGGGTACCAAAAACCACCGCTTTAACTTTTGATGTAGGTGGGAGCTCTCGCATCACTTGAGGGCATTGGTGCCTTGAGATGGATGCATTCTAAGCTTAAAGGAGAACCATTTGAATGCTTCACTCTCAAGGAGAAATGGTGGGAGGACCACCGGCTTTTGGAGACATGGAAAGTTGCCTCTTCGGTTTTGGTAACAATCCCTTACTCCATTTAGTGTTTACATGCTTTCTAGGTTCATCTTTTATAACATGTTGTGTTTTGTTGTTCATTATGCATTGTACCGTGTTCATTAGATTAGGTTGTACATGTTTAGTTACTTGAGCACCCTTGCTTCATATGGATCTATATTTAGTGTCTCACCTTGTTTAAACTAACATGTATGCCCTAGATCTAATGCACATGCATATACATTATGATCATTTGGATGTTTATGATTTTTGTTCTTATTGAATCATGTTTCATTATTTCATGATTAGTATGATATTTGCCATGTTTATTAGACTTGTGCTTTACATGATTAGTTATTGAGACACCCATGTTTAGTATGGACCCATATTTTGTATTCTCTTTATGTTTTAACTATCATGTTTATCATAGGTTTAATGCACATGTCTTTATCATGCAAATCATATGGTTGACTATGATTTTTTTTGTTTTAATGATTCATGTTTTGATAAATAACTTGTGTTGTATGATTTCTAATTTAGCCACATGTTTTGATATTTACAGGCTATTATGTATATCATTATTCTTACAGCATGTGGATCGTTTTTATAATATTATTGTTTTATGACTCGTTTTATGCTTCATGAATTGATTACTTGTTTAGATGTTAGTTTTCATTAAAACTAGGATTTATACTTGTTCATAGAATGGGCCACAAATAAACCTTATATATGTTTGTGCTTGGATGCCTATTTGTACCCATTAGATGTTCTAGTATAGTCTAGTTTTGATGATTCATGCATTCAAACATGTATTCCTATTTTTGATGTGTTTTCTATGATTAAGTGTTTTCACTTCATGTATATGTCTATTTTGTCAAACCTTAAGATATACATGTATGCCCCTTGAGTCATTTGCTTTCATGCAAATCTATATTTTGGACTCAATTGTGTTTAGGGATATGTATGTATACTTTTGTTTTGTCAAAACATACGTATGCCTTGGAGTTTAATTTGTTATGATGATTTTCATATCATTGAGGAAATTTCCTTTAGTAAAGAAGAGTTAGTTTTTCATGTGTTCATATTTTAAAGGAATTTCAATCGAGCTTGATTATCCATTTTTATGATGATATGTTTCTCACAACACTTGTACACTCACCTTATTTTGATGTTTTCTCATGATTTGATTTTCATGAGTACTATTGGTGCCATATAGATTTTGAGTGTTTGGTGATCATGTGATTCTCATGTTTCATGAAAAATCTTTATGTTTTATCTTGAAGGATTTCGTACTAGTTTTAAAAGTTTTTCCTATAACTAGTTCATATTCTTCACTATGGTTGAGATTTTCAAACAAGCTTATTTTCAAATCTATTTTTTTAAAACCCTACCATCTATGGGCGGTTGGATGGGAGATCATGCTCATGTATGCTTTATAATGAAAATCATTTTAAACTTGATCATGAAATGGGTGGTAGTTGATATGAGTCATACACTTGATCTTATTCTATTTCAATTGGTATCATTGAATTCTTTCAATTGGTATCAATCTTGACATCCTTTTGTATACTCATATATGTTTTGTATTATATATGTATGCTTACACTTCATATAGTATCAATTTCAATTGGTATCTATTTCTTACATACATATATAGATGATTTATTTGTGCTTATTATATCCCTATATCTTGAAGCAAAATTTTGGTTATGTTAAGCTTGAGTTTTTCAATTGGTATCCATATACAAGCTTTATCATAATTTTAAGATTGCTAAGCTTGAATTTTTAATGAATATCATATTTCAATTGATTTAATTTTCAATTGGTATCTTATTTCAAGCCTATGCATATTTTCTTTTGGTATTTCATAAAGGGGGAGAAAACTCGTATTTATATTTCAATTGGTATTTGGTTTACCATTGTTTTTGTTTCCCACTCCCTAACTTTATGATATTAAAGTAATTGGTATCATATGCTTATAATGAAAAATATCTATTCGTATCAAGTTTACATTACATGTTTTCATTTTGATATAAAATGTTATTTTGTTTCAATGCCTTATTTTATTTCAAATAGGATTTGGCATTTCTCAAAGTTTGTTATTTTCAATTGATATCATATTGGTTTTGATTTCACCCCTTAGAATAGTTTATTGGTTCTTTGTTTCAAACATTTAGGGGGAGAAAACATTGTTTCTATCATGCTTGTTTTTACCCCTTTGTTGATGATTGACAAAAAGGGGGAGAAGAATTTGTAGTTTATATGCATAGTTGATTTATGCATATGTTTTAGTTGGTTTTCATTAGTAATAATATGTTGGTTTCAATATTATTGTTTTATTGGTATCAAGAGCATGTTTCATTATTTATGTTTTATTTTAATTGGTATCCAGAACATGTTTATATGTGTTTAAGAACATTCATGTTTAAGAATATTCATTGCATATCTTATATGTTTTATTGTTATGCATGAGTTAAGGGGGAGCTTCTTTGAAGCTTCACTTTAATCCATGCATATATAACTCCATGAGTTTTATCATCATCAAAAAGGGGAGATTGTTGGCCCAAAGGCCTTCCACTCTAGTTTTGATGATGATTAACTCATGTAGTTATGTGTACTAATAATCTTGTGATTTTAGTTTCAGATCTTTAATCAAGTTATTAGTTGGTGATTAGCTTCAACAAGATGATTTGGAAGCTACCCACATGTTGATTCAAGAGCCCAAGCGTCAAAGATCATATATAGCACTTGCTCGGTGGATCAAAGAGTTTTGGATCGAGTCGGCTTGGAGATTGCGCTCTACAAGAAGACATCGGTGTTGACACTTAAAAAAGACAAGATTCTCATTGGTCCGAACGATGTCTAAACTTGTTGACATTTACAAAAGATAAGGGACAGACGAGCTGAAGACCAGTTTTCACCCACCTCCAAGGGACAAGGGAGCGGTTTGGACTCCACTGATCCAGCAAGCAGAACAGTGAACCCGGATTGTTTCTAAACAGACCTCAGCAGGTCTAAGATGCTAGCATTTAGCATTACATTAGCCCAAGGAGATAGCCTCGATTGAGAGGCTAGCATCATCCAACTTCGCCAGGAAGCTAACTGATAACTTCGCCGAAAACCCTCTTTTCGGACCTCGCCAAGAGTTGCCTCTAGCTCCGCTGTGAGTTCAAAGCGGGCATCGCCGCTATTGGTCAACCTTTGACCAATCAAAATCTCCTGATGAGATCGGATTCAATCAAATCTAATCCATCAGGATTCAAATATGGCAGGTGATTGCCGCAATCTCTTGACTCTCTTGAAACAAGTAAGAGGATCAAGGAGAATTTCCTAACAATATGGAAAGGATCAAAACAGATCAACCGACCTGCCAATCCTAGCCTCGCAGTAAGGCTACTTTCCAGATTTAAACAGATTTGAGTCAATCTGTTTCCATATCTTCAAGGGACGATTATACCCTTGCTCTCCCTATAAATAGCCCATCAAGGGTACAAGGAAAAAGGGACGAAGACAGGCAGAGAGGAATCAAGGAGAGACGCATACATACGGAGGACTCCACAAGCAGAGGCTTCTTCACAAGGCACCGCGCGTTCTCAAATTCAGAGACCTTTTAGAGAATTGCTTTCTCTAATCAGGGTGTTGATACCCTAACGTCGTCCTTCTTCTCAAGGAATCTCCGGAACCAGGCGAGAAGGAATTCCTTATTGAAGGCGATTTTGAGAAGCAGCAAGAGGGTTCTACCAACCTTCTGTTCTCTGATTCCCCGAACCAGGCGAGAAGGGAATCTCATCGCTCGCATCGTCAAAGGGACAAAGTGGTCGCGCGCTGACCAGACTCCTATCGGCACATTTTCCCAGAATCTCTGAGGAGATCTACTTGTAATCTTTTGAGAATACTTGTAATTTAGCTCCTCAAACTTTTATTTGTAAGTTTTCCCCCTTTGCAAACATAATGGAAAACAAGATGGCGACTCCGCTGGGGATTGTATTCTCCTCTGCTGAGAATCAAGTATCACAATGCGACGAACAGACCTTCGGGTCTATCTCTGAATTCAGAAAAGCCGGTGCAGCCAGATCTTCTCTGGCTAAATCTTCAAGTAAAGTCTCTGCGGAGACGGAAAAGGTTCTCTGCAAACCTGCCGCAGTTCTCTGGCGCAATAAGGAAACATGCCCGCAGCCCAGATCCTGCACTTTTGAGAACCTGGTTATCCAGATCGATCAAGGAAAATTTGAAGAAGTCCTCTCTGGGGGTGGCCTGACGCTTCGAGCACGGAAGCACAGGAAGGTCTTCATGGCTAAGGTTTCAAATCAGAAACCAGAGGCAGAATCTTGCCAACACCCCACAGCCCCGCTTGTGGCTATTCAGGTTCCTTGCGAACCTAGGCGTTCCCTGTCAAGGCTGATATGGAAGCCTAAACAGGAGTCTTCAACCGAAGCTCCCGGAGTAGTCATGCCGAGACTGCGCCTCTCCCGCGAAGAAAAGGGTAAGATGCCCATCTGCCCTGACGATGCTGCCAGCCATGAAGTCACGACGGCAATCATACCGTCACTTGAATCAAAGGCAGCGAAGCCTCATGTCAGCCTCGCTCGTACAAGCGAAGCTATTGTACCACAACGAACTCACTGGGTTCGCGGCCGCAAGGCTAGGGCCGCAGTGTTATCTGAGGTTGATCTCCTTCGCAGCAGAATAGCGGGCAAAGCACCACAGCGTGCTCCGCTCCCCAATTCATCAGGCACTAAGCTCGCACCTGTCGGCGAAGCTAGCGCCAAAGTACTATTCAGTACTAATCCCTTCTGTAGGGATAAGAAGAACGGAGCATCATCCCTTGTACGCTCCAAAAAGGCCTCTCTACGGGGATGTTCAGGCTCTGTTGAGCCTAACCTTCGACAATTCTTGACGAACAAGCGGGAATTGGAGTCTCTCCAAACCACTTCCCCGTGTTGTCAAAGAGGATGCCGACTTGTGACAATCCATTCAGCTCATTGTCGACAATATCCAATCAAGGTGGCACCTCCGCACCGTCAATCGGTGTTTGACCGGTTATCCGCACATGCCATAAAGAAACATCATGAAAGGAGCGCTTCGCGAGGCCTAGCCTTCGCGTCCGTCAACATGACCGGAAGAGGACGAGAGCGACACAGGGAAGGTCATACATCTGATGATACCCCTTTCGGCTCCCCAGATCCAGATTATAGCCCGGGCTTAGGTGAAGTCTTGGTGCGCGAAGAAGGTGTTTTCCGAAACACCAGATCCAGGGTAGCGATACCCTATAATTATGAGCAGCCTTCTTCCTCAAAGGCCTTAATCTCGCCACAGTCCAGACGATCACCCCAATCATCTGATGGAGAAGATGAAGACAGCGGGTATGCCTCTTCAGCAACAGTCAGTTCTATACGGACGGACAAAGCATCGGTCAATATGGCCGATAACGCCAATGATGATCTTCGTCAGCGCCTGGAAGCTCAGGAGCAAACTTCCAGAATTCAGCAAGAGGCCCTGGACAATATTCAACAGATGCTCGCTCAGCTCCTCAGCAACCGAATGATGATACCGGGAGCAATCATGATGAGGAGGGACACCTCAGCAACGATCCGCCCAAGACGGAGAAATCTAAGGGAGGCTCTTCCCTGGATGCCGAAGTCCTTAAAGGCCTTCAAGCTCAAATCGCATCCCTAGCTCAGAGGGATGAATTAAAGAAGGTAGGGGCAGTCCGTCCTTATCCGCTGGAGTGGGATTCGGTGCCATATCCGCCAAAGTTCAAACCACAAACGTTGCACACGTATGATGGTAAGAGCTCGCCCAATCAGCACATCTACTATTTTCGGTCCCAGACCGGTAATGTTCTAAACAACGACGCCATCATGGCTAGGTTGTTCATCGGCACCTTGAAAGGGGTGGCATTCGACTGGTTCCGAAGCCTTCCTCAGGACTCTATCAATTCCTGGGTCGACCTGGAAACTCGGTTCCTCTCTCGCTTCTATGAGGATGACACCGAAGTGACCATGGACAAGCTCCTTTCCACTGTGCAGAGGAAAGGCGAATCTGTCCGTGAATACATTGAGCGGTTCAGAAATCTATCTCTGATGTGCCCAGCAGGGATGCCATTACCCATGCTCTTACAGACATGCAGGCACAACTTCTTGGATCAAGTAGAAGTCCGCATGGGGGCTGTCAAAGCCCATACTTGGAAGGAATTGGTCGAACAAGCTGAGATAGCCGAGAAATCGGCTAAGAAGTTCGAGCCATCCGCCCCTAGGAGCAAATGGGGCGCGAACAACAAAGGGCGTAGCGATCTCCCGCAGTCTTCCCAAGCTAAAGGGAAGGAGATTATGTCCGTCGAGCTGACCGGGGACATGCAGTCAAAGGCCAAGAAGAGCGGCGTCAACAGCCAAGAGCCCAAGTTTCCTCCGAAGCAGTACTCCTTCAGAGATGACCAGGTGGTCACGATATTCCATCTGCTCCACAAAGTGAACAAGATGAAGCTACCGGACGCTCGGCGAGATAGGGCGTACAAACGACCCTAAATACTGCCTCTACCACAGGATGATCCACCATCCTACTGACAAGTGCTATGTTCTCAAGGATAGAATTCAAGCCTTGGTCGATGCCGGAGTCCTCACATTGAAGACGGAACAGAAGAAAGTCACTGCCAATATGGTGACTCTTGAGTTCGGCACTGCTCAGAAGGTCACAGTTCCCGACGGGACCTATCTGGCCCCCACACCGCGGTTGAAGTCAAGCATTCTTCAACCATAGCTAAAGTTGACAAGGGTCTCGTCCCCTTGACATTGGAGACAGGGGAAGTTATGTGGATACACCCTGACCTCGTCCGAGACGTACAGCGGACGTCGAAGGACTCCAGCAAAAAGGGCAAGTCCTGCAATGTCATCTCTGTCCTGCCAGATGATGGTAATCTTACTTCGGCTTCCCTCAGCGATTCAGAAGAAGAGAAGCATGCCTGTACAACGCAGGCAGATGTGCCTCAACAGACAGGCACCCGGTCTGGAAGATCATACTTAAAGCAGTATGACAAGTCTACTGACGAGATACAACAGCAAACGACGTCAGTACCAATGCCGGCATCCACTCCAGTCCTGACCAAAGGGAAGGAGAAGCCTAAGGAAGTACGGTTCGACCATGTGTTGAAGAAACCGCCAGGCCAAGGGTTAGCCACGCCCTTTCGCTTTGATATATTGGCCCACTTAGCCAATATCCCGGCTCGTATCACAATACACGAGCTCCTTCGTCTCTCTAAAGAGACAAGAGAGGCACTCAGAGATGCGCTGGCCGACTCGGAGTCCTTTCTGACATGCATGCCTGAGGTTCCTGGTGATGAGATGCAACCTTCCTGCTCAGAGTGCCATCATGCACAGTCCAAAGTGCCTGCTATTACCTTTACGGCGGAAGATATGCTTCTCAAAGACAACAAGCATGATCGACCTCTGTACTATACCGGATATATCGGTTCAACATGCATTGAAAGAGTACAAGTCGATCTGGGGTCTGCACTCAGCATCATCCCCAAAAGGCTCCTCTATTTCCTCGGCATACCATTGTACAGGTTATCCGCAACCACCACTACAATATATGGTTTCAACGCCGGGAGCAGCCATCCGCTTGAAAAGATTCGGCTCCGCTGCAGAATCGAAAGCCTGAAGTCAGAGGTGACATGCTATGTCATCGACGCTGACACATCATACAACCTGTTACTGGGACGACCATGGATCCATGCCAACTGGATCGTTCCTTCCACTCTCCATCAGTGCTTCAAATATGTTGAAGATGATGCGACAGTACGAACTGTCTTCGCTGAAAAGCAACCCTTCAAGGGGGTGGAAAACTACTTCACCGACGCCCTCTTGTATCAAGAGGCCGACGGAACGCCTGCACAACCATTGCCAGACGATGATGAAAGCGGCAATGAGGCGGATTCAGAATCCGAAACAGGCGTGCCAGCCATTTCGATTGGCGAACCAATTGTAGCATGCTTTAATGACCCCCAATGTAATATCCCTTCCGATGAAGAGGGAGAATGGGTAATTAATGATAGTATCTCTTTTGATTATCCTGCGAGCATCGAGTCGATTAAATCCATGATGGATGGCTCTCTTCATATGCCCGTACATGAGCCAAGTTCGGCTACTACATCTGTGGAGGTTATAGAAGGGGCCACGCTGGTGATCCCTCCATCCAAACAAGGTCAGTTGCCGATAATCTTCGGCAGAGCCCGGCCAGGGAGATTCTCAACTATAGACTCAAGCTCAGAGTCGGATGCTCCACAGTTCTTTCATTACGCGCCATCAGCGCGCCATATTATGAAGAAGATGGGTTACAACCTGAAGCGGGGAGCGGGCCTAAACTTCGGAAAAGGAAGACGCAGCTTGATGCGTAATTCCATCCCAAGAGGGAAACCTGCAAATTACTATGATAGTACACGCAGGGGGTTGGGTTATGTTACACCCACATCGTCGGTGACGGTTCAGGTCAAAGACGACGAACCAATTCCATCACAGTCGGGTTCATCTGCCGAGTGGGACTCTGACATCAGCATAGGAGAAATGTTCAACGGCCTCACTGTGAATATGACTTCAGGCAGTCAATTGGAACCTGCGGACGCTGCTGATGAGGAACCTTGGGCCCAGCAATTAAGTCTCCAATGGAAAAAGCGGTTCGAGCTGCGCGAGCCACCTACCGGAGACAAGGTGATCCAGGTTAACTTGGGTAGTCAAGGTCACCCCAAGCCTATTTTCATAAGTGAAAGCTTATCACTCATCGAAAAGGAAGAATTGATAATGCTCGTGAAAGAGTATATAGATGTCTTCGCCTGGAGCTATGAAGACATGCCCGGACTTGATCCACAGGTCGCTATGCACCGTCTAAACATCAAGCCCGACGTTAGGCCAGTCAAGCAGCAACAACGTCGGTTCCGCCCAAACATCATGGAGGCTATTGAAGCCGAAGTTCATAAGCTCAATGCTTGTGGCTTCATCCGGGAGGAACAACATCCAGATTGGGTGGCTAACATAGTCCCCGTCCTCAAGAAGAATGGGAAAATACGAATCTGCATCGACTACCGTGATCTCAATACGGCCTGTCCAAAGATGAATTCCCACTGCCGATCACTGATGTCATGATCGACAACACATGCGGGTTCGAGAGGATGTCTTTCATGGATGGCTTCTCAGGGTACAACCAGATCAAGATGTATCCTGATGACGAGAAGCATACTTCTTTCCGAACGCCATTGGGGGTATACTGCTACACTGTGATGCCCTTCGGACTGAGGAACGCCGGAGCAACTTACCAGCGGGCGATGAGCATGATCTTCCGCGACCATCTCCGAAAGACGGTGGAATGCTACGTTGACGACATTGCCGTCAAAAGCCGCAGCAAAAATGAACATCTTCGTGATCTGAAAACGATGTTCGACATAATGCGGGCTCATCAGCTGAAGATGAACCCGACGAAATCCTTCTTGGGAGTGTCCAGCGGCAAATTCCTTGGGTTCATTGTCACATCAAAAGGGATCCATCTGGACCCAGACAAAGTCAAAGCCATACAGGACATGCATCCACCGAGGAACCTCAAAGAGCTCCGAGGCTTGCAAGGCAGATTAGCCTACATCAGAAGATTCATAGCAAATCTTTCAGGCCGTTGCCAGCCCTTTACCCGTCTCATGAAAAAGGGTACTGCCTTCATATGGGACCAAGCTTGTCAAGAAGCTTATGAAGACATTAAGAGGTATCTCACAAAACCTCCGGTCTTAGTGGCCCCTACATCAGGGAAACCATTCTTGCTTTATGTAAAAGCTCTGGATTATTCCCTCGGCGCCCTCCTCGCTCAAAAGGACGACAATGGCCATGAGCAGGCCATTTATTATCTGAGCAGGACTCTCATATGAGCGGAATCTCGCTACAATCCTATTGAGAAAGAGTGTTTAGCTCTCGTCTTCGCTGTCCAGAAGACGCGACATTATTTGGTTGGCCAAACCATACATGTCATCTCCAGGGTGAACCCTTTACGTCTTCTCATGACGAAGCCAGGGTCGCTGAATTCAAGGTTGGCTAAATGGGCACTCCTGTTGTCTCAATACGACATGACCTTTACTCCTCAGAAGGCAGTTAAAGGCCAGGCCCTTGCAGAGTTCTTAGCTGCTCATCCAGTTCCAGAACATTCAAAACTTCACGAAGACATCCCTGATGAAGTCTTCGAATCTAATGCAACCTCAGCAGAGGAAGTGTGGCAGATGTTCTTTGACGGAGCATCACGGATGGGCCCCAAAGGGAAAATTATTGCCGGGGTGGGGGTTGTGTTCATCTCCCCACAGGATCATATCCTTCCCAGAGCATTCTCCTTGACAGAATCATGCTCTAATAATGTAGCGGAATACAATGCTCTGCTCATCGGTCTCCAGCTCGCCCATGGAATGGGGGTACGCTACCTTGAAGCTTACGGCGATTCAAAGCTGATCATTAGCCAGGTAAAAGGCGAATATGAAGTCCGCCATGAGGACTTGGTGCCTTATTATCATACAGCCATCGAATTGGCTAGCTTATTTGAAGGCTTCTACATCGGGCATGTGTCCCGATCTCAAAATACCAAGGCGGATGCTCTCGCTGCATTAGCGACAACGCTAGCCTTACCGGCCGACACCGAGTATCACCTCACAGTCGCAACCCGGCATCTCGTATGCTCCAAGCATATGCTAAGGATCCAAGAGGTCCATAATATCTCCGTAGGTCTTGAGCCGAGGGATTGGCGCTTCCCTCTCATTGACTACGCTCTGCACGGTCTGCTTCCAGACGATCCCAAAGAAGCGGCGTCCATCAGACGAAGGTCGCTCCATTTCTACTATGATCCCACTTTGAAGACACTCTACCGTCGTTCATATGACGGTGTCCTCCTCCGTTGTCTCTCTCATTCAGAGGCACAGGAAGTGCTTAAAGAAGCACATGATGGCATTTGCGGAGCTCACCAGCCGGGTCCAAAGCTTAAAGACAGGCTGCACAGACTTGGGTACTACTGGCCGACCATGATGGCCGATGCCACCCAATATGCACGAAGGTGTAAGGCGTGCCAGGTCCATGCAGACTTCATACACCAACCTTCGGAGTTGCTCCACCCTACTGTTGCTTCATGGCCATTTGAAGCATGGGGAGTCGATGTCGTAGGGCCAATCAGTCCCTCTTCGGCAAGAGGTCACCGGTTTATCCTGGCAATAACCGATTACTTCTCAAAATGGGCAGAGGCCACACCGTTGGCCGAAGTTAAAACCTCCAATCTAGTTAGCTTCATCAAACACCATGTCATCCATCGATTTGGTGTATCCAGACGGATCATCCATGACAATGGTCCCCAGTTCGTAAGCCAAGGGTTCTATCGGTTCTGCGATAAATACCGAATTCAGAATGTGGCTTCAACCGCCTACAATCCTGCCGCCAACGGCTTGGCAGAGGCATTTAACAAGACAATCATCAAGCTACTCAAGAAGTTTGTCTCCTCGAACAAGCGAGATTGGGACGAAAAGCTCGGTGAATGCCTTTGGGCCTACCGGACTACGGTTCGGACACCGACAGGCAATACGCCTTTCTCCCTGGTATATGGGTGCGAAGCGGTCATCCCATTGGAAATCCAGGTGCCATCATTGCGGGTAGCCCTGACTACTAAGATGACATCAGAAGACAATGATCGCTTGCGTCTTCAAGAGCTCGAAGCCCTGGACGAGAAGCGGCTGCAAGCTCAGCAACACATCGAGCTATATCAGGCTCGGATGTCAAAAGCCTTCAATAAGAAGGTCAAGCAGGGAGTCTTCCACAAAGGAGACCTAGTCTTAGCCGTCAGACGACCGATGATTATGACGCACAAGACCAAAGGCAAATTTCAGCCTAAATGGGAAGGACCGTTTATGATAGAGACAGTCTATTCAAACGGAGCATACCGCCTTACAACTGCAGACGGCGACCTCCTCATGATGCCGATCAATGGCAAGTTCTTAAAGAAGTACTATCCTTAATCAAGGATCTTGCTCTCGATCAAGTTAACATTACACCTCTGATCGAGATCCGCGCGTCCGGAATGCGCACAAAGAGAGCCTCTCTCTTTCTCCAAGCATATCAAACCTGTTGATAGCTGGGGGTTTGCTTAAAATCCCAAGGGACCTGCTCCCACTTGATTCCCTCTCCAGAATCACTTACCAATTCTCATCCATAGAATGGTAGGACCACATATATTCCGCTGTTATGTTAACATTAAACCTATGACAGCAATCCCCTCGTTTCTCCCCGAGATAATGAGACCTCCAAAATCACTTACCAATTCTCATCCATAGAATGGTAGGACCACATATATCTCGCTGTTACGTTAACATTAAACCTATGACAGTGATTCCCTCGTTTCTCCCCGTGAAAACGAGACTTTTCCCAAACTCCATTGTTATTTTGAACTTAGCGGCGTCTCAATTGGTTACGTCATCGCGACCTCTGAACCAGCAGACAGCTAAGTCTCAATCTTGAGCCCTGTTGACATTTACAAAAGACAGGTCTCGATACTTATTGACATTTACAAAAGATAAGTATCACCTATTTTGAGCTTGTTGACATTTACAAAAGACAAGTCTCAACTCCGAGCCCTGTTGACATTTACAAAAGACAGGTCTCGATACTCGTTGACATTTACAAAAGACGAGTATCACTCATTTTTGAAGCTTGGTGGCTTCTCAACCAGTTATGTCATTGCGACCTCTGAACTGACAGATAGCCAAGCTTCATCTACCATTGAGCTTAGTAGCGTCTCAATTGGTTACGTCATTGCGACCTCTGAACCAGCAGACAGCTAAGTCTCAATCCCGAGTCCTGTTGACATTTACAAAAGACAGGTCTCGATACTCGTTGACATTTACAAAAGACGAGTATCACCTATTTCGAAGCTTGGTGGCTTCTCAACCAGTTACGTCATTGTGACCTCTGAACTGGCAGATAGCCAAGTTTCATCTATCATTGAGCTTAGTGGCGTCTCAATCGGTTACGTCATCGCGACCTCTGAACTAGCAGACAGCTAAGTCTTAATCTCGATGCTTGCTGACATTTACAAAGGCAAGTATCTCCCCTTTTAGCCCCATTATGCTACGAGGAGGGCCAGCCCTCGAATAGCCGGACTGGAATGTCAACCTCCCGACACTTACAGACTCGGCATTTAGGCTCACGCCCCACGCCATCTTCCGAGCCTGAGTTGCGCTCGCAAAGGAAGACAAAGCAAAATGCCGCTTAGCGGACGGGAGATAGAATCTCTCGCCGTCCAACTGAAAGATCCACTGGCCTTCACCAGCCTGTAGCTGGCGATCGGGATCTGGTGCAGCATCCCCGAACATGAAGTCAGGCTTTCTGTAAGCCTGACGGTCG
The DNA here is from genome assembly GCA_038442645.1 of Agave tequilana. Classification (NCBI taxonomy): domain Eukaryota; kingdom Viridiplantae; phylum Streptophyta; class Magnoliopsida; order Asparagales; family Asparagaceae; genus Agave; species Agave tequilana. The sequence continues at coordinate 53,330 of JAVJIF010005275.1, read as the reverse complement.
ATATCTTCAAATGGAGCCGTAGTCAAGATGCTCCGCATGGCCTGCGGACCACCGCCCTGAATGAGCGTATCCCGTACAAGGGAGCTCGGCTCGCTGAACAATGAAGCCTGCCCATAGAACTGCAAGCTGATGCTTCCGCCTGCTCGACTGGCTAGACCAAACAGACTATTCTGGAGGCCGGAGGCGTAATGAACTACAAAAACAGAAATGAGCTATGATTAGTTCACCAATCAAGTGGATGCGAAAGCTTAAAAATTCACTAAGGCATAGCCTCGCCCAGCAAGCAGGGCCTGCAAGGCGATAGCTTTGAAAAAGCTTCACTTCATGGATAAGACTGCATCTTTGCAGAAAATATCCAAAGCGCCAGCTTCGCTTAAAGCAGGAAGTGACATAGCCCTAAGGGCTGACGTCATCAAAGGGCATTATGGTCAAAAGTCATCATGACTGAGAGGACTTATTCAAGTCCTTTTCCTCAAACAGTACGGAGATGGCCCAAGTTATGGCTTCGTGCGAAAGCCCAAAAGAAGAACTGTTCAGTTCTTACTTCCCTGGTGCAAGCAAAATAGGGAAGTTGAAGGGAAACGAGTTCCCTGATAAGGGCAGATCATATTTGATCGTCCTAATAACCGAGTATCGGCTCCAAAAGATGGAGACCACTCTCTAATCAGACAGGAAAATTCCTTACCGGTGATCGGTCGCTCGATGACCGGAGGAGGAGCGCCCTCCGCCGCAGAAGTCGCCATTTCTTTCCCTGCTCGTCTTTTGGGCGCCATCAAAGAAATGTAAGGGTTCTCAAAGAACTCTGAAGCAAAGAAGGAAGAAGAAGGAGAGGAAGGGATAGAAATTTCTCTGAAAAAGGAGATCTTTTCCTGCTCAGCCCGATCGGGCTTTTATAGGCCAATCAGCGCCTGAAACGAGGCCTCGAAAAGGGCGTATGCCGCCGTTTCGAATTAATTCGAAACGCCGCCCAAAGCGCCTTCCCGAGAAGCGCTGCTTCGATTCCGTTAAGGGTTAACTTCGCCCTGGCTTAAAGTGCGGACTTCGCACAATCCTTCAAGAACTTAGGCGAAAGGCTTACTTTAGCCCTCTAAAAAGGCGCTGACATGCCAGTCTCGCGAAGATCACTCAAAGAAAGGACTATGTCCTTAACTCCGCATGCAGTTTAGCCCCGCTATGGCCAAATTCTCAGTGAAAGTAAACAAAAATCAGATGATCAGACGATGAACTTTCATTGATTCAAAAGCAAGGGTACATTGATATTACATCAAAGTTGTGTTTCATACAAACACATTCAGTTGCCCAACAAGATCATTTGAGGCATACAAGCGGTTTTATCTGCTCCCAGGCCAGACCAACGGGACAGGAGGGCCTTCCTCCTGCATAAGGCTGTAATCAGTGGTGCCACAAGGACACGGTCATTTTTCTCCACAAAATGGCAGGACTTGCCAGGCCATTTTTTGTTGAAGCCTGGCAATAAAAACCTATCGCCGCCAACACGTCAGATCACCTATAATGGGAACTAGTTTTGATGCCACGGATCTGACGGGTGTGAGGCCCACTCCCCTGAAGTGGATCGTCTCCGATGAAGGCCACCAAAGTTGAAAGTCGGCAACGATGTCAGTGATCTCACTGATCACCTCCGACGAAGCGGCGACCAGCCTCACCTCAGAACGAATCATCTCGGATAAGAGGCTGCCAACAGCCCCTGGGACGCGCATTCGCTGCCCCGAATTGTTCCTCCTGCTTAAAAGTAAAGCTTCAACCGGGGAAGCATAAGGCAATTTTATGGCTTCTTCCATCAAGTTACCAGACCGGCAAGCATAGCTCGCTGCAAGGCAAATTGGAGCAAGTTAGCAGTCAAGCACAGAAAAAGCTGCAAAAACATTAAGTCAGATTCTTGGGCGGCAAAGCGATCCGACTTCAGCAGAGGACAAGCCTCGCCTGCACGGCAACCATGGGCTGGTTCAGCAAACGCCAAGTCCTAGCCTCGCCTATACGGCAAAGTCAGACTGATCTTATGAAGAACAGTCTCAACCTCACCAATATGGCAAGACTGGCTCAACTATTGAAGAAGCCAAGTCCCAAGTCCTGCCTGCGCAGCGGACTTAACAAGCAACGATCTTTCACTGATCAAGCCAAGATGGTAGCTTCACAGAAAGCTATGATGAGATCCTTCTCTGCAGCAGCCAATTGCAAGATGAAGAACAAGGGAAGTTAATCCCTAAAGCAGCTGCCAAAGCTAAATCAAGGGAAATGAGTTCCTTAAAAGCAGTGAAGTCTTCGAATGATCAAGACTTACTGGTCCTTGGCCGGTTAAACAACCAGAGTGGGTTTTCCCACTAATTCAGAGATCTGAGTATCTCTCACAACCAAGAGAAGAGAAGAAAGGCAAAACATTTCTCTTCAGAGGACCTCAAGTGTCCTATTTATAGGCCCCATGGCCTAAGCGCAACCACCTCAAGCGTGGAAGCACGAGCGCATTCAAGGCATTTATTGCGCCTTGATGGAAGGGACGATTTTCCCTTGGAACCGTGCAAAGGGAGAAAACGTCTCCCTCATAAAAGGCACTTATGACGCCTTGAATAAAGGGAATATCCTCCCTTGGAAACGTGCAAATCGGAGAACATCTCTCTCGATTGGCGCAAAGAAGGAATGATCCTCCTCGTAACCGCCCCACGGCAGTTGGCTTTGAAAAAGCAACAGGAGTTCCAAAGCGGACTTATTTCTTGGAAGCCCAGGCGCGGAGCCACCCCGACGCGAAGCTACTTGCGAACCAGTGCAATTCTTCAGCGAATTCATCCCAAAGCAGGATTGAAGGTGAAGCTGAACTCAACCATCATGGCGACGTTCATACTCCACAACACCATCACAGCAGTTCAAAGTATTTCGGAGTCTGAGCTATTGCAGACTCTCGAAAACTTTGAAGGGGGTCTTGTTGACACTTAAAAAAGACAAGATTCTCATTGGTCCGAACGATGTCTAAACTTGTTGACATTTACAAAAGACAAGGGACAGACGAGCTGAAGACCAGTTTTCACCCACCTCCAAGGGACAAGGGAGCGGTTTGGACTCCACTGATCCAGCAAGCAGAACAATGAACCCGGATTGTTTCTAAACAGACCTCAGCAGGTCTAAGATGCTAGCATTTAGCATTACATTAGCCCAAGGAGATAGCCTTGATTGAGAGGCTAGCATCATCCAACTTCGCCAGGAAGCTAACTGATAACTTCGCCGAAAACCCTCTTTTCGGACCTCGCCAAGAGTTGCCTCTAGCTCCGCTGTGAGTTCAAAGCGGGCATCGCCGCTATTGGTCAACCTTTGACCAATCAAAATCTCCTGATGAGATCGGATTCAATCAAATCTAATCCAATCAGGATTCAAATATGGCAGGTGATTGCCGCAATCTCTTGACTCTCTTGAAACAAGTAAGAGGATCAAGGAGAATTTCCTAACAATATGGAAAGGATCAAAACAGATCAACCGACCTGCCAATCCTAGCCTCGCAGTAAGGCTACTTTCCAGATTTAAACAGATTTGAGTCAATCTGTTTCCATATCTTCAAGGGACGATTATACCCTTGCTCTCCCTATAAATAGCCCATCAAGGGTACAAGGAAAAAGGGACAAAGACAGGCAGAGAGGAATCAAGGAGAAACGCATACATACGGGAGGACTCCACAAGCAGAGGCTTCTTCACAAGGCACCGCGCGTTCTCAAATTCAGAGACCTTTTAGAGAATTGCTTTCTCTAATCAGGGTGTTGATACCCTAACGTCGTCCTTCTTCTCAAGGAATCTCCGAAACCAGGCGAGAAGGAATTCCTTATTGAAGGCGATTTTGAGAAGCAGCAGGAGGGTTCTACCAACCTTCTGTTCTCTGATTCCCCGAACCAGGCGAGAAGGGAATCTCATCGCTCGCATCGTCAAAGGGACAAAGTGGTCGCGCGCTGACCAGACTCCTATCGGCACATTTTCCCAGAATCTCTGAGGAGATCTACTTGTAATCTTTTGAGAATACTTGTAATTTAGCTCCTCAAACTTTTATTTGTAAGTTTTCCCCCTTTGCAAACATAATGGAAAACAATCGGTACCATAGTTTAGTTTTGGGTTTAGATCCTAATTGTAAAGATTAGAATAGTATGATAAGCTCAAGTTCATAACACACACACGTTTCATGTTTTGAATATTGGATTTCGGTTTTTCGGTTTTAGGTTTAACCGATCTTGGTTTTCATGAATAGATTTTATATCAAAACAAGTTTACATGGTTTAGTGTATATATGATTTGTTCTATATACATGCATGCTTCTATTGCTTAAACAAACTTAGTTTGATAGTCTACTTCATGAGTTTTATGTTTTGGTATTTATGACAAAACATTTTGGAATTAAGAACAAAAACTATGATATGTATATGTTTCATGTATATTGGATTTCTATCCATATGCATCATGTTTCAAAATGTTTAAATATCATGTTTTTGTATTTGGATGAGTTTTAGACAAAACGTATTTTCTATTCAAAATCCAAGTTTTAGAAAATATAAGGTTTGGTTTTTGGTAAAAATGATAAGACATAAAAATAGTTTTAATTGCTTGATATTTGAGTCAAAACTTTTATCACATGTTTATATATCAATGCAATTTGACAAAACTATTTTTGGGGATTTTTAGTAATTTATAAGAATTTATTGGATATTTATTTCCCCAGATTTCTGACATGTTTTGGTGTCTGCCAGGCTGATCGGTCGACCGGTACGGTCGACCGCACCATGTAGACGGTCGACCGTATGGGTCGACCGACGTGCACAGAAACGTGCACGCTGGCTATACCTATAGACGGTCGACCATGCCGGTCGACCGACTGAGAGCAGGTTTGCTCTCTGTTTGTTTGGGTCGACCGGGCGGTCGACCGCTAGCGCCAACGGGTCAAAAATTGACCGTTGGGCGGTCGACCAGGCGGTCGACCGTCAGGGTAATTCTGGCAAAAATTACAGCCAACGGCTATTTTCTGGATTAGCCTATAAATACCCCATTTGTAAGAGTTTTTCTTCAAGAATTTTTGTGCGAATTTTTACATACTCTCTGGTGTTTTTACAACATTAAAAAGAAGTTTTTGAGCTTAATTTGAACAATCTTTTTGGTGTTTTCTTTAGGGTTTGAAAAATCAAAGAAAAGGGTTTTGGGAAAAGCTTTTGAATTGAACTTCTCTATCTTGGTTTCATTTATTTCCCAAAGATTTTCTTTGAGTTGCTGGTTTCAAATCCTTGGTTTTCTCCACACTTGAGCTAAAATCTACTATCTATTCTATAGGTTATTTGTGTTGAAAAAGAGATTGTTTTGTGGTTGTTGTTTGAAACCACTAAGTTGTAAACCCTATCTTTAGCTTGGCTTTGTGCCTTTCCCTCATTGTGTTGAGGAAGTTTGGCTATTGGGTTGTATCCCTCAAGGTTGTGAGGTGATCCTTGTATTGGTTTTGAGTTTGGAAATCCCTCAAGTTGTGAGGAGATTGTTGGCTTAGAGTTGTGCCTCAAGGAGGAGGTTGTGATTGTAAAGAGAGGAGTTGGGTACTCCTTGTGAGAGTTCTTGGTGAACTAGCTAGTGGATTAGAAATCCTTCGTGTGTCGAAGGCGGGGATGTAGAGCTGGGTGCTCGAACCTCGGAGCATATCTTGTTGTTTGCGCTTGATCCATTGACTCTCTCTATCTCTCTTTACTTTGTGTATTGTGCAAATTGCTATATCTTATACTTGCTTGTCTGTGTGCATCATTGTTGTAATTGCAATTAGTTTTAAATTCCACATTAAGTTCACTAGATTAGCATCGTCACCTATTCACCCCCCCTCTAGGTGACTTTTCAATTACTTTTTCAAAGCCTTCTCTAAGTTTGCAATTTTTCTTTTAATCATTTCCCTTCTCTCCATTCTCTTTTTCAATATAAAAAAAAAAGACACCAACTCCATTCTTTGTTACTTAACAAAAATACCAAAAAACTTCTATCGCATTCCTCCTCGTGGACACGACCCGTTGGCCCAAAGCTACACGGTAATTCTTATCACTTTCATTTCACGATCAAATTTTGGCGCCGTTGCCGGGGAGGGAATGGTGTAATTGTTTTCTGACAAGTTTGGTGTCTTATTTCAGGGACGGTAAGATTCAGATTTAGCACTCAAGCTTTGCAGGAGAAGACTTGCTATTCTGTGTCCTACTCTCGAAAGTAGGAAACAGAATTTCAAGAATTTGCAGCGCAAGTTTGAAAATTTATGGACTACTAAAAAATACTTTTTTACAGGACATTGTTTGCAAAAATAAAGTTTTTGTGTGTTATTATTCTCGCTATATCTGATATTTACAATCCCTGTTTTTAATCCTACAGTAATCTGAGTGATTGTTAATTGCTTAAAAAAAATTTAGACTTACATTCTAGGCATTTATCTAATTATGTTTATTTTTCAATTACTGTTGAAGATAGCTGGAGACAAGGTACTTATGCATAGCATATACTTTAGAAAACATTCTTGGGTGATATTTGCTTTTCAATGTTACTTTTCTATATCTTGCACACTCTGCAAAATCAATTCTAAGGGCAAAACCCAAATCAAGATAAAGTGGGGAAGTCATTACCCTTTCTTAATCCACAAACCATCTCCAACCACACACAATCTAAGCCTAAGTAAAATCTGATAGACATTAGCCTTAGGGACATCTCGAACTTACTAGAAGATTATCCTAAGGGGGAAGGTGTTAGAATTTGACTCCTACAAAATCAGTGTCTAGGAAAGGGATTGAGGGGCGAAACCCTGAAGGCTGGTGGTTTGGCTTAATTAGGCCTGTTGCTTTTGCGTGGATACCTCCCACCAATCTTTCCCTGACCTGGCTGATTAGTTTGTGGTCCAAGTCTGTATTATACCTCCTGTGGACAATCAACCAATTTGGAGTTGTCTAGGTCAAGGTTATCTTAGACTAGGCTTGGTTGTTTTCTCTTATTGACTATTAGTGAACTTGTTTGCGATTGTATTAGTGTATGCAAGTGTGGTCAAGAGACCCTAATTCATCTAGGTTAACTAGAAACATATCACCACCCAAGTTCGAACCAAAATCAGATTCGGTTATGGCTCAACCAATATCTTTGCAGGATAGGTTCTATCCATTAGAACCTCACTTCCATCCTGCATCCAACTTCTATTAGTTGGTGAACACAACTTTGAGCTTAAGCCACAATTCATCAACACACTCCCTAAGTTCCATAGCTTAGAGTCTGAAGATGCTTATTTCTTCATAAGAGATTTGAGAAAGTATGCTTAATGATGAAAATCTCACACCTTGCAGATGATGCTATAGGTTGAGATTTGTCCCATTTGCTCTTAAGGACTTAGCCAAGAAATGGCTCTTCAACTTAGCGGCTGGCTCTATCACATCCTGGGATGGTTTCATCAAGGTCTTCTTGAAGAAATTCTATCCAATTCATAAAATCACTCTCGTTAGGAAAAACATCATGCAGTTCAAGTAAGAACCTAGTAAACCGTTTTGGAGGTACTTTGAACGCTTCAAAGACCTCCTTGTCTAATGTCCTCATCATGGAATAGAGAAATGGTGACAATGCCAAATTCTTTATAATGATTTAGACTACTCAACCAAGACCCTCTTAGAAAACATGTGCCAAGGAGGATTCTTACAGAAGGATGAGAATGAAGGATAGGATTTATATGAGAATCTAGCTGAAAAGACTATCCAATGGGACCCAACTAGTGAAAGCTCTAGGAATCCAAACTCCATCTCTTCGAAAGGAGATCTCCATTCAATTGAATCATTCATAACTAACGCAGCTAAGTTAGCTAACCTAGCGAGAAGACTGGAAGATTTAGAAACTAAGGAACCAAGTCCAGTCAATCAAGTCAGCCCAAATCAATTTCCAACTCTGGGTTGTACTTACTGTTAGGCTATGAATTATGCGTTTGAGGAGTTTCTTGTGTTTCAAACTCAACAACACTTTCCAGAACTGATGAATGCGGCCTTTTCAAGGCCGAACAATAATCCTTACGCACCAACGTATAATTCTGGCTGGAGAAATCACCCAAATTTCTCGTGAAGCCAACACAATAATGACCACTGTTTGGAAAGAGAAATTGTATTAAAAATAGTTTAAGAGTTAGAAGGTCTTAGTCTTGTTTCAAGGTAACTGCGTAGCAAGGGCTAGACGGGTCGATCCACAGGGAAGGATGCGATGGAAGCGTTTCGGAACGATCTCCTCTTTAAATTGCTTGGACAGAAAAAGAGAGATTGATTAGATTTGATCAAGTTTGAGAAATATAGTTTACTAATCATCTACCACAACCCTTAGTATTAGTCTCAAAGAATGAATATCATATTGAAGGAATAAACATCCATCCTAGGTTATTAATTTCTATTTAAGCAAAATGAATAATGTTGGAACCCTAACTAGTGTGCACTAATAAAGATTAAACAGTCGTTCATCCTAATTTCAAAGCATAGCATAAGAGAAGTTTTTACTTAAAATTATACTATCAAAGTTTTTAAGTATGAACTTATGAAGAATCATTTAAAAAGTGTAAACTGAATTATGAAAACCTAATCATCAATTCATTTTCAAGAAGACCATTTTAATCCTAGGGTTTCTAACAACAATAGATATCAATCAATTCTCCTTTTAAACTAAACTAGGGTTGATCGAGAGATTAGCAAATTATAGATTGAATTTAGTTATTCATTTTTTTATTTTCAATTTTTATGTTTAATATGAAAGATTGCATGAAAATGAAAAGAAGAAAAAATAATTAATCTAAGCAAAATAAAACTGAATTAAATAGCAAAGAAGAATGAGTAACCTTTTATTGGGTGTCACTGACCAATTACAAAGCTCCTCTCCTTCTTCAAAATATTCTTCTTCCAATAATAAAAATAAAAATACAAGAAATTTTGAAAAGAGGAAAAATCTAAAGAAAAACCCTAAGCCTTAGTCTCTGGATGCCCCCTCTCTGTTGCTCTGCAGGGATATTTATAGGAGATATAGGAGGTACAGTCTCAGTACAATTCTTCCACGAAAACCCATAACCTGTCTTATCTAAAGGGCCGCGAAAACGCGGCTATGGCCGTGTTTCCACGGCAATAGCGTGGCCAATGGCCACGCGCTTTCTTGCGTGGCATCTATTGGTATGTCCATCTGGGATCTTCCTTCTAGATTTTGTATTTAAACCTTCTATCTTGAGAACTTGGGATAACTTGGGAAGCAAGTTATCACAAATCCAAATTTATAAAAGGATTTGTTCTTTATCTTTAAGCTTTTCTCCTCTTTTATCTTTATCTTGTATTGCAAGCAACTTGGTTTAAGTAGAAGTCCATCTTATCCTTTCCTCCTCCTTTTAGCAATTAGGACCTTCCTCTTCCTCACTTAGATTTTAAAATTCAAGTTTAGATTAGGCTAGATAAGATAGAAACTTCTAAATTACTACAATTAATTCTGCATGTGGGCTTGTAGGATTCTTGGGCTTTTGGGCTTCATTTGTACTTTATTTCTTTATTTTTTTAATTACTCAAGGCCTGCACACATTAAACAATAAAACATTAGTAACAGTGCTTAATAAAAGAATAAATAGGAAAATATGATGATAAATATGATAATAATTATGTATTTTTTGCTACCTATCAATTACCCATGGTCAAACCATGCAAGCCACTTTCATCATTCCAATAATTCTTTTAATCATCAACCCAACTTTTCTAATCACCATCATAATTCTCTCAACCATTCGCCCAATTTTTTAAATTATCAATAAAACTTTCCCAACCAAGCTTCACAATCTTCATTCCAGAATCCTTAACATGAAAAAAGAATGACTGACTTTGAGAGAAATATGGAAAGGTACATGAAGAACTAAGATTCTCTCATGCAAACAATACAGAGGTTAGAGGTTCAAATGAGCCAATTAGCCAATCTATATAATGAGAGGCAAAAGGGTACCTTGCCCAATCAACCAATAATGAATCCTAGGAATTCTCAAAAAGCTCATTTGGCTGAGGATCAATCATTGAATCAATGTAATGTTGTTTATACATTGAGGTCAGGAAAGAAAGTTGATAATCAAGTATCAACACCATCCAATCCCATTCAGCACAATCACACTCAAGCATCCACCTCATCCAGTCCTAATCCCTCAAAATATGACGAATCTAAAACAGATAAGTCAACCAGTCAGGTGTACAAGCCTATAGTACCATTTTCTAATAGGCTAAAGAACAATAAGTAGAATCCACACATGGATAAAATGATTAAGATCTTCAACCAAGTGAAGATAAATGTGTCACTCCTTGATGCCATCCAACAAGTCTCATCCTATGCAAAATTTCTTAAGGACATGTGTACCAAGAAGAGAAAGACTAATGTACTCAAGAAAGTCTTCTTAGCCACTAATATTAGTCAGTTACTGTCGGGTCCGATCCTTGTCAATTACAAGGATCCGGGTTGTCCCACCATTGCCTGCACTATAAGACAAGCCGAGATTAGTCACGCACTTCTTGACTTGGGAGCAAGTATCAACCTGCTTCCATTCTCAGTTTATTAACAACTCAGGTTGGGTAATCTTAGTCCAACTCGAGTCATAATCCAACTGGCTGACCGTTCTATGAAAGTTTCAAAGGGAAAAATTAATGATGTCCTTATCAGGTCGGGGAGTTTATTTACCCAGTTGATTTCATAGTTCTTGAGACACAACCTGTGTCCATTCTTAGAGGTCAAACTCCTGTTATCTTAGGGCGCACATTCCTTACTACTGCTAATTCTATTATCAATTGTAGGAATGGGTCTTTGCAATTAACTTTTGGGGACATGACTAGAGAAGTCAATGTCTTCAACCTAGAAAAATAATCTTGTAAGATAAGAGACCAAACATTTGAGGTAAACTTTGTTGAAAATAATTATCATGAAGCAAATGAAGGTATAGAGAGTGAGTCTATGTTTCTTAATGAATTATTTAAGAATGAATGTGATTATCTTAATGAGAAGGCATATGTCGGAGATCCTAATTTTAGAGTACCCTTTAAAAAAGGAAAATTTAATTTGAATATCTTCACTTTCGATGAGCTAACAAATAATATATCGCATGAGAATATAATTCAAGAACCTCTGATTGACATACTCTTTGAAAACCTCTTCGAAGAAGAACTCATATGTTTGGATGAACTAACTAGGGATATTTTGGTTAATTACACACCTCCAGGGGAAAGTGTTGACCAAAATTTTGAGAAGATATATGAAACTGAGTTAGAATTCTTAGGCATTCATAGTGAGGAAGTTTCAACTGGAAAGTGAATGATGATCAATTTTTGAATAATGGATGTAGATGAGTAATAAAAGCTTAAAGAATGTGAGAATGGGGAGGAAACGAGCTAAAATGACAAAAAGATTGGCCTCCCCACTATGCCCTATAAAGAGAACCTATTAAAATGATGGGAAGAGAGCTAAAGGGGTGAGACCAAAAAAGATCTAGGTGTGAGAGAAACATGATGTTGTACATTGTATAATATATATGCACCTCTTTTACATTCCATTTCATGCATATATACATTGCTTTCATACATTAGGGACAATGCATGAGATAAGTGTGGGGGAGGGGTCTAACATGACTAGCTCTAACATAACTAATATATATAAAATAATAATATTTAAAAAAATAGAAGAAACAAATATATATATATATATATATATATATATATATATATATATATATATATATATATATATATATAACTTTTTGAAAGAAAAGAACAATATTTTGATATATTTTTTTGTAAGAAATTAAGTCAATTTTAAGGAATAGGAAAATCATAATTAGGATTTCTTATACTTGATCAAAATAAGATGACTTGTTTGATTTTCAGGATTGGAAAGAAAATTGATGAAAGTAATTTAATCTTGATATTTACCTTGAAGAAATACGGACATCTTATACACTTATACACTTAGGGTTCAAAAATAAAGATTCTTATGCCTTATAAAAAAAAGAAATATATATATATATATATATATATATATATATATATATATATATATATATATATATATATATATATATATATATATATATATATATATATATATATATATATATATATGTATGTATGTATGTATGTATGTATGTATATCTATGAAAAATAAACAAATTTAATTATTGATTAGCTAGGTGCTTTGGCCTAAAAAGTCTTGATATTTATGCAAAAGATAATTAGATAAGTTTGAAATATATATATAAATCCTCTGATTAAGATGGGTATTTGTGCCTCATGAAGCATAAGTATTCACGCCTAAAAGGGGTACATTTTATAAATAAAAATCTTTAGTTTTGTGGCCTTGTCTGATCAAGTGTTTAAGTCTTTATGGGTGTTTTCTCCCCTGGTGCCCTAAGACTGTGCAGTTTGAGTGTCACCGACTAAAGGCTCGTTACATGGATAGCTTAGAAAGCCTAATGAAACTAAGGAATAATATCACCAAAATAAATAAGGCATAGGAGTTAATGTTAAAGAACCCTTAGTCAAACTTCACGGTCATGAAAGTACATATAACTCAGGATAAAGTAATAGACTAGATGAGAAATACAATTTGACTCCTTACTTTGATTGATGACATGTTTTTAAATAGAGACTAAGTTTAGGAATGAAAATTTTGATATTCCTATAACTTATAAATTACTTAAACTCATACAAATATACTTTAAATATTTTCTTTCTTTTTCAAAATGCTTTTCGAAAATTCTAAATTTTTTCTCTTTCTTTATGGATTTTGTGGGTGCAATCCACTGAAAACCCTCACGAAACAAAACTCGTCCTCTAGGGGTAACCTAGAGGTTTAACGGCTTATTGCACATGCTCAGTGCAATCGAGTGACCTGCGAAAGTGGTCTAATAATTGATTAGGATTAGTTTTGATATTTTTACTCGAAGGCGAGCAAAAGATATGTGTGGCGGTGTGATCAGTCACATATATTGCATATATATTATCACATTATCATGTTTATTATCTAATAAATCCTATTAATAAGGTCTTATTTTTCTTTATTAAGTGCAGGCCTATTGCTTAAGGAAAGGGAAGAGAAACGAGCCTAAAAATCCATTAAATTCTGATTTAATTCAAAATTAATTCAAAATCAGTAAATCAGGGCAAATTACGGCATTAATTTGGTTTTATCAGAATCCAAATTGGTTAGCTTAAGAATCACCGGAGATCAAATCAAAATCACAGAATAACAGCAAATCCAGCCGGACAAAAGGGGGCTAAATCACACGTCAGCCAAATCCCCACCTGGATGTGGCCAATTGGCCACATCCTCACCGCGGATCCGCAGCCTGTTGGTGGAGATAAGGGGAGCGCTTGCTCTCCTTATCTCCTTACTCCTTTCCCTCTGGGTTTTTGCCTATAAAAGGCAGGGTTTTGTACTTAAAAAGGAGCGAAGACTAGGATTAGAATTATTGTTCATTTTTTAGGGTCTTAGGAGCATTATTAGATAGTTCGGATAAGTTGTATCTCCTATTTATTTTTCATTTTAGACTAGCAAAGAGAGAAGAGTAGACTTGAGTGTGTAATTCATCTTTGAAATGACAATCAAAGGAGCTTCAACTCGCTCATTCAACTCGACTCAAATTCGGTATGTTTATGTTTGATTTTCATTCTCTTGTTTGTTTTTCTTTCATCATAAGTAGTTAAATCATCTTCTGGGCTCACTAATTAATCTCTTCTACCTCCTCTCTCTTGATTGATTTTTATGAAAGCAACTCTTTTGAATCAGAAAATACCTGAGTTAAACTTTATTCTTGAAAGCACATGAGGATGTCTTTATTTTAAACTTAGACTTTCAAAGCACAATTCTTTTTAAAACAGTTTTTATTCTATACTTGCTTCTTCACACTTGATGGTTTAATATTCTCTTTTTAATGATGTGTTAAGAAAGGGCTTAAGAATTAAACCAAAGCAGTCTTATTTGTTTTACTTGGACATTAAAAGAAACTAAAGATTTTTTTCCTATGATAAAAGTGGTGCACCCAAATGTTCTTGAGATAAGTACGTAGTTGAGTAGAAAATTAGTGAGCCCAGATCTTCTTCTTATATTAAAAACAACAAATCACTCTTTAAGTTCTTTTTAAAAAATCACCTTTTCCAAAGCCTTCTCTAAGTTTGCGATTTTTCTTTTAATCATTTCCCTCCTCTCCATTCTCTTTTTCAATATATAAAAAAAAGAAAGAAAGACACCAACTCCATTCTTTGTTACTTAACAAAAATACTGAAAAGCTTCTATCGCATTCCTCCTCGTAGACACGACCCGTTAGCCTAAAGCTACACGGTAATTCTTATCACTTCCATTTCACGATCAACTAGTGAAGTGGATATCGGGTCTGGTGAGAAGGCTGCTACGAGTCCATATCCTGGTGAAGTAGGTAGCGAGCCTATTATGGAGTTTGCTGCCACTGCTGACGTCGGAGAGGAGGAGGAAGAAGAAGATGAGAATTGTGATACGTATTATAAGTGGAAGCGAAGATCGCCTTGTCTAGTCGTCTCTCCCGTTGCTTCTCCTCAGAAGGAGACAAAGCAAACCGTCAAGCCTTCAGGCCGGTGTCAAGGGACCCTTCAAATTATGGAAGTGAAAACACTGGCAATTGATATTCCTCCACTGGCTCTCTGGTGATTGTTCCCCCGGCTCCACTAGTGGTTGCTCTGGTTACTATACCCGTTGCTAGTATATCTTCAGCATAATTTGTGTCGATCACAGATAAGATCAATTCTTCTGTTACAGTTGTTTACTTTTGCAATTAACTTTAAATCTTGGAATGCAAACGAAGAGGATGAGGAAATGGGGCTGCCTCCTTCCCATATCATACAGATGATGCGGGTGACTACCTAAACCTTGAAGATCCAGGGATAGAAATGCTGGATGCTATGCATTCTACCCAAGTCGAAGTGACTATTCATGTGGACGAGATGGAGGATATGTAGGTCATTGTGACCAGTGAGGCCCCCATGGAGGATATCCCTCTCCCAGTTGCTCCTGTGGACAAGCCGGCCACTAAGACGTCTTTGGTGGGAACACCTGTTTCTGAGGATACTCCTGCCACTAAAACTATTATGATCAATCACATCGCCACTACCGAGTCTAGCTCTCTTGAAACTCCTCAAGGCGAGACAGCAGAATCAGAGGTTAATATCACCACTCTGGCCTCAATAGGTAAGAATTGTGGTGTTTTGAATTTACCACATGTTTTCTATATCTGTTACTAAATCCAAAAAATTTTGCATAAGCTTCCATGAAAGTTTCTCCTTTAATAATGTTAGAGCCATAATAAGAGGAGGAAACAACTCCACTTGTAATTGATCCCGTGCTATTAGGCCTCATTCACCAAAGAGCCATTCAACAACAGGCCGCGCCGGGAAACTTGCTGGTGGCAACAGTTGACACGGAACCCATATTAGAACATGGTGGAGTTCAACCTGAGATGGAGCTGTCATCGATCCCACCAGCTATTTCTAGCCTCTCAGCTTCTGACTTAGTGGAGGTCGCGAAAGCTGATTCATTGACACCCACAGTTGAGTTGATCCCCATGCCTAGCTTCCGATTCCTGGCGGATGTTCCTCCACAGACTCCTTTTCTGAGGACCGCTCAAATAGCTGCGGCTCTAGTTATCCCAAAGTCATCCATAATGGCCTCGCCTCAGCAGAGCCCTACTGCATGTATTGCTCTTCCATCTATCGAGGTCGAATCTTATGGTGAATTCATTGGGGAGCTCGTAGACAGCTTCTATAAAAGCTTGAAGGGATGCCTCCTCATGATTTTAAAGAGCACCCGTACTTATTTTGCTTCTTGGAGAGTTATGTTCTCTCAAGTGATAGAAAATATTCAGGATGTTGGAGGAGTTGCAGAAGCTGAGTCTTTAGAGGAAGTGGTTAAGAATCTTAAGAAGGAAATCAGTGAATGAAACGAGCTGAGACAGCAAGACCTTACTTCTCTGGTTGAAGCTGAACTGGAACGTATCACGGAACAGATGAAGAAGAATTATCTAGAGACGTCTCAGGACGTAGAGGGCGTATCTACGAAGCTCAAGTCTCTAAAGGCCAGGAGGCCGAGGCTATAGAGGCAATGTCCATCTCTAGTAAAGTGCTTGATTTTGCTAAGGATCACATCAAGAGATCGCAGGAAATGATTGCAAAGGCTAACCTTCTTCTTTCTAAAGCTGAGTTAGAGTGTCAAGCTGAAACTATATGATTGGAAAAGATAAAAGCCGAGAGGATGCAGATCCAACAGTAAGAGGTAGATAAAAGGATGGATTTGGATAAGCTAAAATCCCGTTTGGAGATGATGACTGCTAAATTCAACTGGGAAGTGTTGAAGACACAAGCTCTGCTGAAGGCCGAAGAGGGGAGAGAGGCCAGGATATCTGCTCTTAAGGCAAAGATTAAATCTTATAAGTGATATCCTTGATGTACACCCTTGTATCCTCTTTATGCTTTTCATTAATCAATAAAATTTGCCTTTTGATCAAAGACTCATTTGGTGTCTTCTTTCTCCTTTCTCTTTACTTTATATTTTCTACATGAGAAAAACTCAAACATGTTTGCTTTTATGTTTTCTACATGGAAAAAACTCTAACATGTAAATTCTTCAAAAAAAACTCAAGAAGACGAGATTTCACTAAGTGAAATTCCTAAAGAAATTAAAACCAAAACCAAGCCAAATCTTGAACATGATAGAATTGGTCTAGGAGAGAGAATTCACTGAGGATAAAAGAAGGGTAGTTCTAATAGTTCGCCTGTTCAGAGGTGACTAACTGAACGTGACAGGTTAGGAATTATCACAGTCAAAATTTGTTGTTTAGAGGTGATAAACTGGACGTAACGACAAACAAAAGTGAGATTTGATATTCGTCGGTTCAGAGATGATAGATTGGACATGACCGATTGAGAATTACCAAACTAGGAGTATTTGTTGTTCAGAGGTGATGACTTGGACATGACAATAATGAGAAGTCTACAAAGGATTGGAAGATGAAATTCGAATATTGATCAGTTCAGAGGTGATAGACTAGACATGACGGCAAAAAAAAGATGAGACTTAGTTATCTGTCGGTTCAGAGGTGATGGAATGGCTATGATCGATTAAGAAGCCACCAAGCTCAGAAATTTGTCATTCAGAGGTGGCGAACTGGACATAATGACAAAAAGAAGGTGAATTCGATTTTAGGGACCTATTTATTTAGAGGTGATAATCTAGATGTGATAGACTAAGATAGACTAAATTTTGAATCCGCTGCTAGAGGTCATAATGTTAACAAATAGCTTGTCCACTAGGGACTGCAAGGGTGAATTAGATCTGAGCACCTGTCACTCAGAGGTAATTAACAGGACATAACCAATTAAGAGACATCAGGCTCGCAATTCACTATTTAGAGGTGATTGACTAACTTAATAGTAAGAACTCCCAGCCTTAATGGGGGAAGAAGAACAAGGGTACGGACTCGTCTGTTCAGCGGTAGCGAATTGGACATGACAGTTTAAATACCATAAAAAGGGAAGAGATGTGGACATTTGGCGGTTCAGAGGTGATAAACTAGATATAACTGACTAAGAGATATCAGACTCATAGTCCTGTCGTTCAGAGGTGGCGAACTGGATATAACAGCAAAAGAGTAGTCCCTACTGGACTAGGAGATAAAACTTGGCTATCTGTCAGTTCAGAAGTAGCATAGACATAACTGATTAAGAAGCCACCAAGCTTAGAGTTTTGCCATTCAGAGGTAATGAACTAGACATGATGGCAAAATGGGTTATTCCATTGAGGAATGTGACTTGATACTCCATGGTGAATTTAGCGTTTCCTTGGATGAGTTTTAAAGAAATTTTCAGAGGTATAACGTTAACGTAACAACCAAAGTCCTACTGGGGACTGAAAAAGACTTTGAGGAGAACTTATAAAAAAAACTCACTAGAGAGTTAAAAGGAATCCTATGCTTTGAAGAATTATTAGAGTTATAATGTTAATGTGGCAATCAAGTTTGGGGAGATAGGATGCAAATTCCTTGTTAGGGAATTAGAAAGGAATTTTACCCGAAGTGATCATGACAAATTCTCTACTTTGGGATTCACCAGAGTGACTTGTCAAAGGTTTGATGGTAACTTGACAAGGGTTAATGTATTGTTCATGTAATAGAAATTTGAGTGGGCCCACCATTCTATGGAAGAGAATGACAGGGGTCCATTCTATAGAAGAGAATGACAAGTGGAGTTCCAATCCGCTGGGGATATTAGCAGGATCTTTCTGGGATATTCAAAGGTATTATTGTCAAAGTTTATTATTAACTTGACAGGCTTGATCTGTAGTTCATTTTATTAAAAAAATGATTACAGTTTGATGTGGTCCTACCATCCCATGGACGAAAATTGACAAGGGGTTTTGGTAGAATTGACTGTGCAAAATGTAAGAATATTGCTAGAGAATTTCGCTGGAAGATAGGAGACAATGCTCCTAAAACTTGCTTTAGGGATCAAAGCAATATGACTGGAGAATAGGAGAATAATACCCTTAAAATGAAGGAAAAGTCAGAGGTAAAAACTTCAACATGACTTATTTGTTTTGTAAATCTACCATTCCAAGGAAGAAAATTGGTAGAGGATTCTAAAGGAATCAAATGGGATCAGGTCCTTTAGGATTTTTAGCAAACCCTTAGTTATCAATAGATTTGGTTTTTCTTTTCTATCTACCATTTGAGTTGGACTAGCTATTTTATTCCCCTAAGCATGATGAGCTATCGAGAATTTTATATTGGATTTAGAAGCTAATATTTTCCTCAAGCCTTATTCACCGAAGGCTTCAGATGCCATTTGAAGTGAACCATTCTCTCTTCCACTAGTGACCTCTAAAATCTCGTTAGAAATTAAAGAGTTAAGAATAAACTTCAAGGGAAATCTATGAAGTAAGTCAAAATTCTTGATGAAGTGTCACTTTAATTGGGATTATTGGTCTCAGCTGGTCATCAAATCGAGATATGGAACATGAACTTTGTGGGAAATTTATTGATTAAGTCAAGATTTCTTATGAAACTTTATTTTATGTTTATCAAGGCCAAAACTCAGGTTTACAGCTAATCACCGAATCCAAATATGGATGTGAAAACAGTGAAAAAGTTCTGCTGAGATGTGTCACGAACCTTCTACAATGAACTTGGCTCGATCGAGGTTGTTGTAAGACCGAATCATGACTCGCTAAGTGACAAAGGCGGGGATGATTGGAGGGATGCCACAATTATATATTGAACAGTTACCATCCCTTGGATCGAGAGGGATGATCAGGAAGGAAAGTGCTTAAAATTGCCATTTTAATCATGCTCGACTTCAAAATATGACTAAAGTCCAATCACTTTCCTCGACCAATGTCCCAGAAGTGGAGATGAAATTGATTCCATTTGAGAAAAGGGTTTCTTTAGAGAAGAAACAGTTAGACAAGTCTGTCTTAATGACCAGAGGTTTAATATTAACGTGGTCATATACAGTACTTTTTTGATCAGAGGTATAATGTTAACGTGATCAGGGATAGTACTTCTTCAAGAACTTACCACTAATCGGCATCATGAGTATGTTGCCATTTGGATTTGCTAGACGGTATGTTCCATTCGAGTAGACTATCTCTACCATGAAAGGACCCTCCCACTTAGGTTGAATTTGTCCTTGGCCTTATGTGTCGTGACCATAGGTCACCTGACAGATAAGACCAAATCTTCTTTCTGAAAGACTCTCTTTTTGACCTTTTTGTTGAGGCCTTCAAGATTCAAGCTTGGTACAACTCAATGCGCTATTAAGCTTGTAGTCATTTCTCATCCAATGCTTCCATCTCTTGGAGACGTAATCAGTCATTATCTCCATCTGTCATTTTGGTTGCTAAAGCAATGCGAAGTAATGGCATTTGTATCTCCAAAGGTATGACTACATCACATCTGTAGACTAGAGAGAAAGGTGTATTGCCTGTCAGAGTTTGAACCGTCATCTAGTAGGGCCCAACGACATTCATTGAGTTCTCGGTCCAATCTCATTTTCTTGAAGAGATAAACTATTTGAGGAGTTTAATGATTGTCTTATTGAACGCTTTTGCTAATCCATTGACAGCAGGGTTGTAAGCAGTTAAAGCAGCATTCTGAATCCGGTACTTGTCACAGAACCGATCGAATGATTGACATGCAAACTGGGGACCATTGTCATGGATGATCCACCTGGGGACACGAAATTGATGATGACATGATATTTGATGAAATTGACTATATTAGCAATTTTAACTTGAGCGAGCAGTGCAGCTTCCGCCCATTTTGTGAAATAATCAGTTATCACAAGGATGAACTGATGACCTTTTACCGATGGAGGACTGATAGGTCCTACAATATCGATTCTCTATGCTTCAAACGGCCATGAAGTGACTATAGGGTGGAGTAGCTCTGGGGGTTGGTGTATAAAATCTGCATGGATTTGACAAGCCTTACACCTTCTCGCGTATTAGACTGCGTCGGCGATTATAGTTGGCTAATAGTAGCCGAGTTGGTCAGTCAATTTTGAGCTTTCGACCTGGTTGACAATAATTTGGAGTCACCATAAGCTTCAAGGCACTGTACCCCTATTTCTTGAGCGAGTTGGAGGCCAATAAGTAAAGCACTGTACTCAGCTACATTATTAGAGCAGTGCTCTGTCAATGAGAATCACGAGGAAGAACGTGATTCTTGAGAGAGATGATTACTGCCCCCACTCCAGTAATGATCTTACCTGTAGGGCCTGTTCTTGATATGTCGTCAAAGAATATCCATTATACATCATCTTTTGAGGTCATATTGGCTTCGATGACCTTATCCGGAATGTCCATGTGTAGTTTGGAAGTTTTCAAAACCGGGTGGATTGCCAGAAAATCTGCGAGAGCTTGTCCTTTGCCTGCCTTTTGGGGGACAAAAGTCATGTCATATTGGGACAGCAAATAGCCCAATTCGGTAGTCTAGAATTCAAGGACCCTGATTTCGTAATGAGAATGCACAGGGGATTAACTCTTGAAATAAAATGTATGGTTTGGCCAACCAAATGATGTCGTGTCTTCTGGATAACAAATACGAGAGCAAGACACTCCTTCTCGACGAGGTTGTATCGAGATTCTGCTTCGATCAGAGGTCTACTCAAGTAGTAGATGGCCTATTCGCAGGCTTCATCATTCTTCTGTGCTAGAAGAGTGCCCAAAGAGTGGTCCACAGTGCATACATAGAGGAGAAATTGTTTTCTCAAAATTAGAGTTACCAGGACCGGAGGCTTGGTGAGATATTCTTGATATTCTCGAAAGCCTCTTAGTAAGCTTCATCCCATACGGTGGAGATACCTTTCTTCATTAATCATGTAAATGGTTGGCAATGGCCCGAAAGATTTGTGATGATCTTCAGATATAGGCGAGTCAGTCTTGTATATCTCTAAGCTCTTGAGGGTCTTCGAGGGTTGCATGCCACTTTGTCAGGGTCAAGGTGAATTTCTTTGGATGCAATGATAAATCCAAGGAATTTGCCACTCGACACTCCCAAGAATAATTTGGTCGGGTTCATCTTCAGTTGGTGAGCCCGCACGATATCGAACACGGTCCTCAGGTTATCGAGATGTTTTTTTTGCTATGACTCTTAACTGCAATATTGTCAGCATAGTATTCCACTGTTTTTCACAGATGATCATGAAAAATTGTTCTCATGGTGCGTTCATAAGTTGCACCAGTATTCTTTAATCCTAACAGCATTATTGTGTAACAGTATACCCCAATGGCGCTCTAAATGATGTATGCTTCTCATCATCCGGGTGCATCTTAATTTGTTTATACCCTGAAAAGTCATCCATGAAGGACATCCTTTCAAAGTCACATATATTATCAATCATAACATTAATTATGGGCAACAGAAATTCGTCCTTAGGAGAGGCTGCCTTAAGATCATGAAAGTCTATGCAGACTCTGATCTTTCCATTTTTCTTAAGCACAGGGACAATATTAGCAACCCAATTTGGGTGCTGCTCTTCTCGATTGAAGTCGCATTCGATGAGTTTATGAACTTCAGTTTCAATTACTTCCATGATGTCAGATCAAAATCATCATTACTGTTGCTTAATCAGTTTAGCATCCAGTTTGATATTGCGACGATGCATAGCCACCTGAGGATTGAGGCCAGGCATGTCTTCATAGATCTAAGAAAAGATATCAATATACTCTTGTATAAAGGATATGAGATCTTGTTCCTCCATTGGCGATAGGCTTTTGCTTACAGAGATGACCTTTAGGTGTGCTTAATCACCCATGTCCACTTGGATCACCTTATCTTCAGTTGGAGATTCGCACTATTCGAAATACTTCTCTCATTGAAGCTCAAGTTGTTGAGCCCATGGATCAGCGTCAAACAGTTTAATATCTTTGTCTTGCTCCACCTGACTGATAGATATCATGTTGGCAAAGAGCCTTTTGAAGATTACCCCACACTAATATTAGAGTCCCAATTGGACGAGTCTGATGATTGTGATGGTAGAGACTTCTCATACTCTGATTCTAAGGGAAGAGGTGGAGTAACGTATCCTAACCCCCTTCGCGTGTGGTCATAATAGTTGGTTGGTTTCCTTCTGGTACAAGGGTTGCAAAGGTATGTGCCGCCCTTTATCAAAATTCAAACCATCGCCATGATTCAAGCTATAACCCATTCTTTCATCAAGCGATGTGTTGGCCGTGCGTAATGAAAGAATTGTAGGGGTTCCAATTCCTTGGATGCTTGAGCTTGGCTTCTACTAAATATAATTGGCGATTGGTCCCTTTTAGTAGGCGAGACAATAAAGACAGACTCTTCATTATCCTCTATATGTATACATATCATTTCTGAGAAGGGTAAAGGCATGTGCAAGGAACTAATATTGACAAATCTAAATACATCCTCAAGATACAAAGAATAATCAAAAGCAACAATTTCACTAAGGACCCACTCTCCCTCATTTTTGGCGAGATTATTACAATCAAAATCATCTAGACATGCTACAATTGGCTCTATACCAAAGATAGCTGACACATCTTCTCCTGATTTTGAGTCTGCCTCGTCATTGGGCAACGATTGCTTCACTAGCTTATTATTCTCCTTGTAGAGCAGGAAATCGATGAAGTAATTCTCCACTCCATTGAATGGCTACATTTCAACGAACACCGTTCGGACCACAGCATTATCTCCTACGTATTTTATAGCATTGGTGAAATGTGAAAATGATGATCCAGTTGGTATGGATTCATGGTTGTCTGAGCAAGAGATTATAAGACGTGTCATCATCGATGACGTAGCACATCACTTCTAATTTCAAGTCTCCAATTTGGCACCGGAGACGAATTTTGCTAGAGGTTGACTACTCTAGTGTTGAAGCCATAAATGGTTGTAGTGGTGATGGATATCCTGCTTGAGTGGGATACCCAGGAAGTAAAGAAGCCTCTTTGGGATGATGCTAAGAGCAGACCCCGAATCAACTTGAATCCTCTCGATACACGTTGAACCAATTATCCAGTGTAGTATAGAGGTCTGTCGTGCTTATTATCTTTGAGGAGCATGTCCTCGAGAGTGAAGGTGATGGATGGAACCTCTCGTTACACCAAATGACATTGGGGACACGGATTTTCATTGTCATTAGTAGGGGTTGCTGGCACTTATGTCAGAAGGGACTGTATGCAAGTGCATCCCTTAGTGCCTCTCTGATCTCCTTTGAAAGGCGAAGTAGCTCGTGCAGAGTGATACGAGCTGGAATATTGGCAAGTTGTGCTAATATGTCATAGTGAAAAGAAACATTGAGCCTTTTTGTGATTTGTCGAATTGGACCTCCTTTTGCTTCTCTTTGTCCAACGGCAGGGATGGTGGCGAAACCTGGACTAGTGCAGTTGTTCCCGATGTCATTGGCTATTGTATCTCGTCGGGATCTGGCCGTACTGTCACAGGTACGGCTTTTCAGATCGGGTGTCTACCATTTGCAAGGTAGTAGGCTGTTGATTGAGTTTTTTCCTGCACACAAAATAAAGTATTTTAGATTTAGAACAAAATGTGCAAGTGCTCAATTCGAATCCGCGGTAGCAGTGGCTATGCGGGTCGTGATCCTCAGGGAAGGACTAGCGAAAGAAGCGTTTGTAAGTTATCTCTAAAAATTATTTTCTTTAAGTTAACAAAAAGAATAGTTAAAGTTAAGTTAGGAAGAAGGCGGTAGATTATGAAGATGGAGGATTAGAGGTGGTATTTATAATGAGATGAGAAAGAAAGAATTAGGAGATGGTGATTTAATCTACAAAAATAAATGAAAAGAAAAGAAAAGAAATAAACACTAACCTTAGTTTGGTTGAAGAAAAACGTGAAATCCTAACACTTTCTACCTTGCTTTGGAGGCGTTGAACGCATAAACCATAAGATCGATCTCAGTCCCCTGTTCGCATTATATCATCAAGCTTAGGCAAGTATGAAGTGATACGTACCTTGAGGAGGAGAACATCACCATGAAGTACCGTTGGCACCCACTAAGATTCGTTATACTTGTGCTTTGGAAATCACTTGCATGCTCATCATAAACCAACAGAGATAAAAATAGAAAAAGAGAAGAAAACAAAAAGGAAAATAAAGCAATGACATAAAAGAAAAGTTACCTTTATTACTTGATACAATGGAAGAGAAGAGAAGCATACATCGGTGTCACTCTCAACATAGCCCTCTCTCTCACTTACATAAAAATTAAAAAAGAAAAGAAAACCTAAACTACAAGAAAGAAGAAAGCCTAAAACCCTAGATTTGGCCCTCTGGCTCTGGACGCTCTTCTCGGTTGCACTGCAGGGGGTATTTATAGGAGCAGAAGGAGGTAGAGTCCCAGTCGAAGTCGTCCACGAAGGCGGTTCCCTGGATATGACTGGATTGCCGCGGAAACGCGGCTTGGGCCGCTTTTCCGCGGCCTTATGGTGGCGGCTGGCCACGCGCTTTGGCGTGTGGCTTCTCCTGATCCGTCCATCTGGTCGTTTCCTTCTGGAAGCTGCATCTTGGCTCTTAATCTTTGGATTTGGATATAACTTGGGAATCAAGTTACCTAGATCCCAAATCTTTTATCCACAAATTTGTGATCTTAAATTCTCCTTCTTTGGCTTTTATCCTCATCTGCAAGTTTTTAGGGTTGAATAGAAGTCTATCCTTCCCTCTTCTTTAATACTTGCAACTTTGGCCCTTGTGTATTTGCAATTTTGACAATTAATATTTGCACTTTTGCACTTGGGCTTGAATATGGGCTTTTGGGCTTCTTTTAGGCTTTATTTATTATTAAAATAAGAACTCAAGGCCTGCACACAATAAATCATAAAATATTAGTAAATGTGCAGAATTATATGAATAAATATGAAAATGTGATGGTAAATGTCATGATAAAAATGCACTTTTCACTACCAATCACACCCCCACACTTATCTTTTTGCTCGTCCTCGAGTAAAAATCAAAGAGAAAAAGAAAAATTAATCTAACCTAACTCACTTTCATAGGAATCACGGTTGCACTTAGCATATGCAACAAGTCGTTAAACCCCTAGGTTACCCTAGAGGACGAGTGTTGTCTCGTGAGGGTTTTCAGCGGATTACACCCACAAAATCCATAAAAAGGAAAATATTTGAAATACATTTGAAGAGACTAAGTAATCTATAAGTTTTTAGGATCCTCATTTTTATTCATTCTTAAACTTAGTCTTTATATAGTAAATTGTTATCCATTTTAGGTAAGGATCAAAATTGAATTTTTGTATAGTCTTTTCGTTACCAAAAATCATATGCATCCTTGTAACTTTGCTAGGAATTTCTTAACTTGGACTCTCATGCCTCTTTATTATTATTATATGTATATATATATTTTTTTCTTTTTTTCTTTTTTTAATATATATAACTCATCTAATTTTCTTTCGTGTAAGCATGAAGGCTTCTTGAGGCACTCATACCTAACTAATTCACTATTAGATGTGTTAATACATATATAATATTTCTTAATTTTCTTAGGCTTTCTAATCCACCCATGTAGCGAACTTAAAGTCGGTGGCTCCCGAACGGTCGGCTTTAGGGCACCAGGTGAGAAAACACCCCGCGGACTCAAATTCGAGTGAACTAGGCCCCAAAACTAAGGACTTTATTTTATTTACTCACCTTTAGGCATGAATACTTATGCTTCTTGAGGCACATGTATCCAGCTTAATTAGTGATTTTTTTTATATATATATGAGGCACAAAGGTCTTCGTCTTAGAATCCTAGATATGCATTAGGTATGCAAATTTCATTAAGGTAAAAATCAAGACTAATTACTTATTCAATTTTTCCTCCTATACCTAAAAATTCAACAATTTATTTATTTTGACCAAGTTTTTAGAAATCCTAATCATGATTTTCCTAATTCTTAAGACTAACTTAGATTTCTTTCAAAAGATAAGTCAAAATATTGTCCCTTTTTCATTTTTTTTCATTTTTTTAATATTAGCAAATTTTTGTTAGTTTCTACCTATGTTAGTATGTTAGTAAAGCCTCCCCCCACACTTATCTCATGCATTGTCCTCAATGTATGAATGAATGCATGTATGCATGAAAAAGAAGAAAGGGAAGGCAGAAGTTACCTCAAGGTGGTGGTTCCGGTGGTGGTCTAATTGGGCCAAGCGTTACTACCCAATCAACATAATGTGGTAGTTGGAGGAACCCACCAGAAATTTTTCTTATATAACCCACTAAAATGTATGTATAATTATTTTTAAAATTTCCACCCCATCAAATTTCCAAATTTCATAATAAATTTCAGAGTCAATTGTGTCAACCTCCTTGTCCCAAAATGGAGTATGAAAAGATGAAATTATTGACTTGGACGTGGGAAGTACGGGAACGAATACCGACTCAGAAAAGAAACTTAAATCAAGTAATGGTTCAGGAGTCGGGCTAGGTTCAGGAAGTGGGTCCAAATCAATAAGTTGAAGCTCAAGTCCACAATAATCTTCCCACAACGGAATGTGACTCAATATTGGTGATTCAAGTTCAGGAATGATAGGTGTGGGAACTGACTCTAAAATATTACCTAAGTCGGGTAACAAAACAGGAGTCAATAATGATTCGGGAATTTGAACTTGATCACAGATTTGAGAATCTAGGTCACATATCTCATTGGGTTCAATTTCATAAAAATGAGAACTTGCCAATTTATCCATGGGACTTTCAAAATTGCAAAATTGGTCAAGTTCAATATGATCATCAAAAATGGGTGATTCAATTTCATGATGAATTGGAACAGGATCCAATGTTGACTCGGAAAAAGTGAAATCAGGTGGAGACACCGGAGTCATTATTGAATCAGGAAGCAAAATTGAATCATCAAGTTGGGGTTCATGATCATATTCATGCTCAAGATCTATTTCAGGAAAGGAAAAACTTACGAAACTATCAAAATTTGGAGTTTCGGCAAGTTCAAATGATGGTACTGAAGTAGAATCTTGTTGTCCAAAGCAACATGGTTCGTCGGCTCTAAGAGGGTGGTCAGCGAAAGCAGAATTGGCCGGACGGTGAGAACGTAAAGATTGAACCATCAGATCTATTTCATGATCACGGGCTAATCTAGCCTGAGTCATGACTGCAAGCATCCTTTCATAGTTGATAGGTGCATCATGTTGTGATTGGACTTGAAAGGATGAAGTGTAATCGTGATGACGTTGTGAGTCGGTGGACTCACGCATAATCATATCTGCGATTGATGGTAATTGTTGCTTGGACTCATGCATACTCATCATTTCCTGGATAGATGGTAGTCTATTCTGACTGGGTGGATCTGAGTATGAATCTTGGGAATATTGTGGACAAGGTGGAGACAGAGGACAAGTCGGTTGAAAATTGGACTCGGGGGAATCGAAACCCCATGAACTCTGTGAAGAGTTGAAAGTATGAAAATTATGGTCATAAGATGGGGGTATGGGTTATATTCATTCGAATAAGACCATTCCGGCACACTAGGTTGGTCAAAGTTGTGATATACCGGGTTGGTAATATCCGAAAAATAGTTAGGTGTGTAATATGGATTAAAATTGGAAAAATTATTATATGCCATATCACACCAACACAACAAAGAAAAAGAAAACAAACAAATAAACAAAAAAAAAAGAAAAAAATTCTAACCTAAGTTGGGGTAGATCTATGACCTAGACGACTCCTAACTGGTTAGACTGTCCACGGGAGGTAGGGTGCAGACTTTGACCACAAGTTAATCAGCCAGGTCAGGGCAAGAGTGGTAGGAGGTTTTCCGTCAAAGACGTTCCTTAATTAAATAACCACCAATCTTCGGGCTTTCGGCCCTCAATCCCCTTCCTAGACACTGATTTGACAGGAGTCAATTTCTAGCACTGTTCCCCCTTAGGATAATCTCCTAATTGAGTCCGAGATGTCCCTAGGGCCAACGTCTACTAATTTTAAGTTAGGCTTGGGTTAGTGAGTGCTTGGGATATGATTTTTGGGCTAAGGAAGGGTGATGAAATCCCCACCTTATCTTGTTAATGGGTTATGCCCTTAGAATAAATTTGTGCAAGTGTACAAAATATATAAATAAGATTCACTCAAAGCATCAACCAAGAGATGAGTCCTATTCTACATGCAATGCGAACGTACCTTGCTCCAGCACTCTTCAACAGTAAAATAAAGGAATTAAAAAGACACGTGCCTAATATGCAAACGTCTAATCAATTTTTTATCTTTATCAATAAATATTTTACTGTTGAATTAATTAGCAGTATACAAGTTTATCACAGAACAAATTTTAACAGAGCAGAAAATAAATTTTGCACTATTTAGCAACCTGCAGAAAAATACGTCAGTAGTTCACTACTATTGCCGCATATCCGCGGCTATTGTCGCGTTTGCACGGCAGATGAGTAGGCTCTGCTGCTCTGCCTTCTAGGGCAGAGGCACAGAGTTGCTATATGTCCACTGCTGTTGTTATTTTTCCTGTTTTCCAAACCTGCAAATAGAAAGAATAAAAGAATTAGTTAATTTTTTTATTTAGAGAAAAACTTACCGTCCCTCCCCGGCAACGGCGCCAAAATTTTGATTGAGTTTTTTCCTGCACACAAAATAAAGTATTTTAGATTTAGAACAAAATGTGCAAGTGCCCAATTCGAATCCGTGGTAGCAGTGGCTATGCGGGTCGTGATCCTCAGGGAGGGACTAGCGATAGAAGCGTTTGTAAGTTATCTCTAAAAATTATTTTCTTTAAGTTAACAAAAAGAATAGTTAAAGTTAAGTTAGGAAGAAGGTGGTAGATTATGAAGATGGAGGATTAGAGGTGGTATTTATAATGAGATGAGAAAGAAAGAATTGGGAGATGGTGATTTAATCTACAAAAATAAAAGAAAAGAAAAGAAAAGAAATAAACACTAACCTTAGTTTGGTTGAAGAAAAACGTGAAATCCTAACACTTTCTACCTTGCTTTGGAGGCGTTGAACGCATAAACCATAGGATCGATCTCATTCTCCTGTTCGCATTATATCATCAAGCTTGGGCAAGTATGAAGTGATATGTACCTTGAGGAGGAGAACATCACCATGAAAATCGTGGCACCCACCAAGATTCGTTATACTTGTGCTTTGGAAATCACTTGCATGCTCATCATAAACCAACAGAGATAAAAATAGAAAAAGGGAAGAAAACAAAAAGGAAAATAAAGCAATGACATAAAAAGAAAAGTTACCTTTATTACTTGATACAATGGAAGAGAAGAGAAGCATACATCGGTGTCACTCTCAACATAGCCCTCTCCCTCACTTACATAAAAATTAAAAAAGAAAAGAAAACCTAAACTACAAGAAAGAAGAAAGCCTAAAACCCTAGATTTGGCCCTCTGGCTCTGGACGCTCTTCTCGGTTGCACTGCAGGGGTATTTATAGGAGCAGAAGGAGGTAGAGTCCCAGTCGAAGTCGTCCACGAAGGCGGTTCCCTGGATATGACTGGACTGCCGCTGAAACGTGGCTTGGGCCGCGTTTCCGCGGCCTTATGGTGGCGACTGGCCACGCGCTTTGGCGCGTGGCTTCTCCTGATCCGTCCATCTGGTCGTTTCCTTCTGGAAGCTGCATCTTGGCTCTTAATCTTTGGATTTGGATATAACTTGGAATCAAGTTACCTAGATCCCAAATCTTTTATCCACGAATTTGTGATCTTAAATTCTCCTTCTTTGGCTTTTATCCTCATCTGCAAGTTTTTAGGATTGAATAGAAGTCTATCCTTCCCTCTTCTTTAATATTTGCAACTTTGGCCCTTGTGTATTTGCAATTTTGACAATTAATATTTGCATTTTTGCACTTGGGCTTGAATATGGGCTTTTGGGCTTCTTTTAGGCTTTATTTATTATTAAAACAAGAACTCAAGGCCTGCACACAATAAATCATAAAATATTAGTAAATGTGCAGAATTATATGAATAAATATGAAAATGTGATGGTAAATGTCATCATAAAAATGCACTTTTCACTACCAATCAGCTGTGCCCCTAAGGCAAGCTTCTCTTCTGAGCCACTGAGAGAATCTATAGTCACAGTGTCATCATCCATTGGAAGGAAGGTGTTACACAACTCGTCTTTGAGATTGGTCTTGTTGGATTCCCATTGCTCATCTTTGATGATATATAGATGGACCCACATGATCTCTCCATATTTTATCGTCATCGAAACAAGGCCCTTGGCTTTCTGCTTTTCTGCCATTAGGTTGACAATATCCAGTCTGGCTTTAGGGACTGGGGTCAATCTATTTGGACCGTAATCTTTGGTGAAGTTCGAAAATTGAGAGTCACCATATTTACAGAGACTTTCTTTTGTTCTGACTTGAGAGTCAGAACTCCAATATTCACTAATATTTGGATCTTATCATTGAGGATAAAGCATCTGCCAGTGGGATAATGCACCATTCTGTGAAAGAGACAGTAGTTGGGATTGTTTATATTTCCCATCTCTTTAGGTCGCTGGACTTTAGGTAACTTGAGCCTGTTACCTTTGTGCAGTTAGTGGAAGATAGTCACCACCTGTTCATCTTTGAAAGAATACTGTCTTGGCATAAACTTGAACGCCTGATTGTTGCTGGCGCTACTCTTTTTTTGCTTTTGTGGAGCTTTCTCAGATAACTCAACTGCCATGGTTTCTTTTCCCTTAGACTGGGAAGATTAGGTAGCATCTCGTCCCTTGGTGTTGACCCCTATTTGTTTTTGGGCACTGAGGGCTTGAACTTTTTAGTTAATTTCTCAGCTATCTCTGCTTGTTCGACAATCTCCTTCCAAGTATTGGCTTTAACAGCTTCGATAGAACTTCTACTTAATCGAGA
Organism: Agave tequilana; assembly: GCA_038442645.1. NCBI lineage: Eukaryota > Viridiplantae > Streptophyta > Magnoliopsida > Asparagales > Asparagaceae > Agave > Agave tequilana. Next base: position 21,940 of record JAVJIF010005275.1, on the reverse strand, counting down.
AAGTTGTGTAGGCACATTCGAAGCAACATGGGCAAGGGCATGCCTGTGGGGTATATGAAGAAGAGATTGAGGAACCTCTCGATGTATTCCTACATGGATTCTCCTCCTTTCTAAATCATCAAAAAGGGCTTATCCATGGTCATCTTGGCATCATCCTCGTAAAATCAAAAAGGAACCGGGTTTCTAAGTCAACTTAAGAGTTGATATGACCATTGGGAAGGCTCCTAAACCAATCAAAGGCTACACCATAAGGGTGTCGATGAATAGTCTGGCCATGACAACATCACTATCTATCATATTGCCAGTTTGTGACAAAAGAAATAGATGCGCTGATTCGATGAGCTTTTGCCATCATACGTGTGCAATGTAGGTGGCTTGAACTAGGGTGGATAGGGAACTAAGTCCTATTCCAATGGGTAAGGACACCTCATCCCTACTTTTTTATCTCATCCCTCTGAGTTAGAGATGTGATCTGAGCTTGGATGTCTTTGATAACGTCGACATCAATTATAGAACTTCCCTTTAATTTCTCGGTCTTTGGGGTTCGGTATTGGGATGCTTCTCCTCGTTGAGGTTACTACCGGTAGTGTCATCATTGTTTCGGTTGTTTAGGGGTTGTGCCAATATTTGCTGGATATTATCTAGAGCTGTTTGTTGAGCTTTGAAAGTTTGGTCCTGAGCTTCCATATGCTGATGGAGATCCTTATCGTGGTTGTTGTCAGCCATGTTGACTGACACCACCCTTGTTTCCTTGGAGCTGACAGTAGTGGAGGAAGCATAACCACTGGCTTCTCCTTTGTTGTCTGACCATTGAAAAAGGTTTCTCAATGATTCTGGTGACATTGCTCTTACGAAAGAAGAGGATTGTCCATAGTTGTTGGATATCGCTACCCTACAGCGGGTGCCTCGAAAGGTACCTTCGGGTTCAATCAGAACCTAATTTAAGCCTAGGTTGTAGTCAGAATCCGGGAAACTAATTGAAAGAGCAAGAACCCCCTGCCTTCCTCTTTGAGATCATGTCGGATCTCTTCCTCTACCTGTAATGTTGAGAGATACTGCGGCGAGATGAGTTTTCATGGCTTTCTTCCTCCTCCTAGATTTGGATTCTTTGGAGATCGGGGCCGACAAATGGTCAAATGCTGATGATTATTTTTGGAAGAGATGTTGTAGAGATTGGCCCCAAACAATAATCAGCAGAATGCGCGGTCAATAGTTGACAACCGCTTGTCCACAATGAGATGGCGAGATGTAAGTCTGTACTACATAGTTGGACTTCCGCTTATGGCTCAGAAATTCTCGCAGGTCTGTGCTGGTCGGACCCAAATGATCAAATACGAAGACTCGTGGAGGCTGGAGGTTAGCCCTTATGGGCTGAAAAGTCTTAGGCTTAGCCCTAGAATTAGCCTTATAGGCTTTGGTAACCCTTGATTTGGCTGAAGTCATTGCTTCGCCGCGAGGCGAAGCTATATGAACACTTGGTGCTTTAGTATTGTTGAGTAATACTCTGTTTTGAAGCGAAGTAACTTCGCTGTTAGCACCAGAGGGTGCTTTAACTCTAGTTTCACAACTAAGAGTCCCTTCAACTGGGAGTGGAGCTACCATAGCTTCGCTTTTAGCACTGATGTGTGCTTTGTCTTTAGCTTCGCGGGAGAATTGAGGTTGAGCTTTGAGCAGAGCTGAATTAGCCTCTTGTCCAGAGACTTTATGAGCTTCATTAGAAGCTAAAATCAGAGAACGTTTAGCTCGCATGAGGCTGAACTGGACTTTGCAATCTAGATAGTCTTAGAGGCTGTTTTAGTTTCGTGTGCAACCCGCAGGTACTGGCGCGAAGTAACTTAAGTCTCTGTTGAGATTAAAATAGACTTCAAAAATGTCTGTCTAGCTTCGTATGAAGCTGATCAGGCTTGCAGATGGCCTTCTTAGTCTCATTAGAGACTTGTTTCTCGTCAGTGATTAGAGGAGACCTAACCATGGAGATATTCATGTGCTTATGTGCACTGATAGGGCTTGAACCACCCTCGAAGAGATGTTGCTCAAACTTCTCTCAGTCAAATTGGATGACTAGAGTCTCGGCAGTAGACCGAAGGGTCTCATCAAGGCATTGCAGCGTCATCTTCTTGTTGTTGAAGAAGATAGTCCCCAGCAGAGTCGCCATCTTGTTTCCATTTGATTTAGACATGGAAAAGTTTATAAGTAGTCGAAGAGAATTATAAATAAAAAAATAAGATAAGAAGAACCCTCTTCTAGAGTTTTCAGGGAAGTATGCTGTGGAAGTCTGGTCAGAGTGCAACCACTTTGTTCCGTTAATGATACGAGTGATTGAGTCTTCGAGTCTTCTATCTAAGGATTTCCTTCTCGCCTGGTTTCGGGAATCCTTTGAGAAAGGAAAATTGTGAGGATATTAGTACCATGGAAGAGAATCAAAGTCCTCTAAAAGAGCTTGAAAGCTTAGAGAATAATCTCTCTGAAAGATCAGCCAGAACCTTCAACCTCTAGCCTTTAATGGGAAAAATTCAGCCTTGAGCCGCTCCTTGCATTGGGCTATTACAGCAGTTATAGGGTGCAACTGCTTAAAATCAGTAAATAGATTGAGTCACTCTAGCTTTCCTTTTGAAAGATAGCTTTGCTGCGAAGCTAAACATAACTTCAGCGAAGCTAGAAACATGCACGCAGAGTTAGTCAACTAGCTTTAGGTTGTTACACCAATCCCTTGATTTGCTCCAACTGATTGAGGGATTTCCCATGATTCTCTTAGCTAATTTGAGCAGTGAAAAGATCACGGTGATTAATTGCCTGATTTGATCTCAATCATATTAATCTCGTGTTGAGATTTAATTGGTTAAAAATGACCATAAAAGCCTATAACTGAGCTAAGCTTCAAGCGAAGCTGAAACATCAGCCCACAGTAGATCTAAAGGATAACTTGCTACGAAGCTAGCACTGAGCTTGTAGCGAAGTTAGATAATGAGCCCACAGTGGAGCTAAAAGATAGCTCTTAACAGAGCTATGAAGAGCTTCACACAAAGCTAAGAGATGAGCTAGCAGCAAAGATATATGTGCTTGCTGTGAAGTTAAAATAAAGCTTGCAGCGAAGTTAGGAGTTAGCCTCTTCGGCTTTCTTCAGAAGATAACATTTGGCTTACTGTCTGCTTTACTACACTAGTGGAATCAAAATCACTGATTTGTTCATAAGGGATGGACAGGAGTTCAGCCTGTCTGCAACTTGACTTTTAAAAGTGTCTACAAATTAGACATCGCTCGGACCAGTTGAACTGCTGTCTGGGAGTTCATCTTTTGGACTATCAACAAGTGCCATGAAAGCATTGGCTTGATAAATCTAGTAGAGGTGGTGTTCTCAAGATGCTTAGAGGTTAGATGGTTGTGATGAAAGACGTCCGACGCAATAACCTCTATTACTTTGAGGGTAATAGGGTTACCGGGCAAATGGTAATTTCTATTATTCAGATAATGATTGTACTTGACTATGGCACATGACGCTCGGACATACAGGTAAAAAATCTAGGGGAGAAGTGAAGTTGCAATGGCTCTGTGATGAGTGCACAGTGGTCCAGCATACTTAGAGGACATGGAGGTGGAGCAGTTTGCAAGTGCATATATATTGCACATGTTGGTACTCTTTATTTCTATATTCCACCACAAATAAGATACATTGCAGGTGGTTACCTCTCTTAAAGGATTTGGATGTATGCAAAGTTATGTCATCGGGTAGTGCAGTTCTTGCATATCTCTACATAGTGTTGTATAAAACCAGCATCATGGAGACAATGCAACTTCATGGTTGTTTGATACTCCTCTAGATGAAAACTTAACTCACTATTTTGGTATTTATCTGTACACTTTAATTGGATATTTTGAATTGACTAATAGTTGTGCTCACATTCTGTTAACAGTTATGATCTTATGAGAGATTGTCTATAAGCCTACCCACTCTCAGACAACTTATGCAGCTAGATGATCAACAACCTCTTGGATGCGGGTAATTGGCATTGTCTTATGCAATATAAATTCATTAAAATCTTTTTTTTCTATTCTAACAGTATGGTGTGCTATAGGTTGTAATATCCCTAATGTATAATACATGATTTAATATGTATAATAATATTTTAACATGTATATATAATTTGTATTAAGAGTTATTTTTATTTTATGTTGGTTTTGATAACTAACACTATTACAGAAAAGGAATTTCACATCGGTTCATAACCGAGGTTAAAAAAAATAGCCGCTGACGTCTATCCGGTCGACGTGGAAAATCTTCAACTTTCCACATCAGTTTTAAAGTGATGTCAGAAAAAAAATTTTAACGTCGGTTCTTTAAAGAAGCAACATAAAAAACTAACCTTTCCATGTCGGTTGTACAAAAAACAACCGCAAAAAGTTCATTTTTAGATAAACAGTATAAGAACTATCCACGTCGGTTCTTACAAAAACTGACATGAAAAATTAACATTCCACGTCGGTTCTAATAAGTTCTGACGTATAAGCTTCAGTTTAAATGTCTGTTCCATTCTGAACTGATGTGTAAAGTAATATTAGACGTTGGATTTCTTAAGAACCGATGTGTAATGTATATACGAAGTTGGTTTAAAATCAATGTCATATATTTATATTTCTTTTTTTAAATAATAATACAAAACTTTCTGTACATATCAAACAGAAACATTCAAACATACAGATTGCAGCCAGCTAACCAACCAGTCATATATACAGCCAATACATATCAAACAGAATCATATCAAAAACAAATTGCAGCCAATCAACTAGACAAAGTACTCAATACAAAAATCTCACATATACATATATATCATCAAACACATAATTAATTCAGCCAATCAATCCACACACACGTGTGTGTGTGTGGTGGTGGTGGTGGTGTGGCTTTGTTGGTGCTGGTGGCGGGGTATGTGTGTATCCCATATGCTTGATGTGTGTGTGTGTGTGTGTGTCGCAATGGTGGTGGGGGTGTGGGTGTGTCATGCATGCTTGATGTGTGAGTGTATGGGTGTATTTGTTAGGTGTGTGGGTCTATGTGTGTTTATGGTGGTGGTGTGGTTTTGTTGTTAGTGGTGGCGGTGGTGTGTATCTCCCCATTGCTTGATATGTGTGTGTATGTGGTGGTGGTGGGGGGGGAGGGTGTGGGTATGTGGGTGTTTGTCATGCATGCTTGATGTGTGCGTGTGTGGGTGTGTGTGGGTATGTGTCATACATGATGTGTGTGTGTGTCATACTTGATGAGTGTGTGGATGCATGGTGGTAGGTGTGTGATGATGGTGGTGGGGGGTGTGTAGTAGTGGTGGGGGTAGGTGGGGGTGGGTGTTTGAGGGTGTGTCATGCTTAATGTGTGTGTGTGTGTGTGTGTGTGTGTGTGTTTGTAGGGTGTGTGCCATGCTTGATTTGTGTGCGGTAGTGGTGCGAGGGGGGGAGGGTTCGTGTGAAAACATGCATAAATAAAAAAAAAACAGAGAGAGGAAATTTTAACATAACATGTATGCGTGTGTGTGTGCCTGCCATCTCTAGTGAAAGCAAACCATGTATTGATCATTGGGGCTCTCACTCGATCTATCCTATAATGAAAATGAGAAATTTTAACACAATACATGACACACACGCTATTTTGTATATGATTTCCTAAAAAATTACTTACCATCAATACACTTCAGTAAATAAGTCGCGTGCTCTTCCTGAACTTCCAGCAATTCTATATCTGTATATTTTGTTTTATTTTCATCGAATTATAAACATATTTAGTTTTTATTTATGTTAATTGTAACACTAACAAAAAAAGCATAAATTTGATTTAGTTTAGAAGATTATACCTTTCTTGAAATAGGATTAATTTGCAGAGTAATGATTTGATGCATAAACATCATAATATAATATTCACACACAATGAAACCTGGTTGACGAGAACACTACAAGAATTGAAATATATGTGTTAAGCAAAAGTTAAAACTTAAAGTTTTTCGTCAATTTCTGAAAGAATTACCTGAATCATCTTCCATGAAGTAAGTTTACCCCATCGTCTTAGATTCAACATGTGAACGCTCTATTCATAAATTACAGAAAATAAACAAGATTATTAATAAATATTTTAGAAGTATTTCATGCATTAATAAATATAAACAAGATTAAATACTCACAAATAAATTATTTTCTTAATATCTTTCCGCACTTGGCCCTCCAACGAGTCCAACCAGTATTAAGAGAAGAGCTCGTGTCAATCACGCACAAAGTCCAATAGTCACTACAAGATAAATTCATATATGAGAAATTAAATTAAATATGTGTGACAATTAAATTTTATTATTAGAATATCAATGCTTACCCCGTATTATATGGCGCAAAATACAATCAGCTAGCTTGTCCACCTCTTCGTAATGTGTCCATGACATAGCGAGCTTTCCACTCTGTTTCATCAACATGACTAGTCACAAGTGCTATATGGTATGGACAAATAATATCATGCAAGGGACTCAAGCCCGTGTCCACACACCAATCATTTAAGGACCTAAAATTATAAGAAATTACCAAGATGGCTTAAATATAAAACAATTAAATTTTATTATTGAAAAAATATACATTAATTACGCATTTCATGTACAAACAGATATATGCCGCGCTTATCTCCTGTCGGCCTATGAACCTCTCGAGGTCGTTACGCTTGAGGTATATGGCCATTTTTGTTGAAAATAGCTCTATACCACGAGTACTGTGATGATGGATCCCTCTCCCATACCCCGTGCATCACTTTCGCTATTTTGCTATCTGGTGGAGTAGTCACTGGCTGATTGACTGATTCTGTAATTTTCTCCAAACTCTGTGAAGTCACAGCCTTTACCACCCCTTCCCTTTAGCTTTTGCCTATTACGATGCAATGACCGAATCAAATTGTGCACATTTAATTTAAAATTTAGAGATATGCTTTATTTATGATAAACATACTCGTGTATCCAACGTGATAAGTTTCTTGGGCCATGACATGAAACTACCAATAGCATCAAGGACGGTTATCATTTCATCACGTGAAATTGGTAGAAGAGCATCCATATCTAATGGATCTACGTTACTCACTCTTGTATCATTGGATCCAATTGGTCTAGTGTGAATAATTTGATCATCACCGGTGTTGAAATCTTATCCATGCACCACAACACGATTTTCATGTTCAATGGCCAAATCAACCACAAGAAACTCACCCTGAGACAACATATAATAAGCATGATAAATAAGCATGTAATTTGTAGTGTATATGTGTGTACATGTATGCGTATGTATAAATATTAAATAAGATTACCTCTGCAATCTCGGATAAATTTTTTAAAACTGTACCACTTCCATTGTCGCTCTGCGACGTATAATGGGGCAGCAGATAGCTCGGCAGATTAGTATTCATTTGGAATTCCAGCCGCATTTTTTCTATTTCAGACATGAAGGTAGCTCTGAAATCATCTTCTCGCCTCCTCCATTCATCTTCTCGCCTTGTTCATTCTTCATCTTGAATTTTCTTTTCTTCTTGAAATTTGACTTCCACCAATCTGACAACATCTTCATTTGTAATCCCTTGGCGGTGTCGGTGAGAAGCATGAAAGTAGTTGGACATAGTAGCGCCTTGTCCGGCGCCTCGAATATGACCGGGGTGCTTAGGCTCACCTAATGCCATGGATAGATTATCATTCATCCTAGATGGATGAATGTCTCACTAAGATGACGACTGAGAAAGATGGTCCTACAAAAAAAATGAAGAGAAACACTTGTATTAGTTTCAAATAAAAGAAAATGATTATAACTATTTCGTTGTAAATTAAACACTTAAATTTTCATTTGCAACAGCTTAACTATAAACATATATGTATGACCATCTTTTCTGACCCTAGCTTTAACCCACAACTCATGCTGGAGAATTGAGGATACAGATGAATCATCCTCAACTGATCTGGGATATCTGTTGTACAAAATATATAGAAAATATATAAGTAATAATCCATAAACAAATTTTAAACATTAAAAATCAACACATAAAAATTTTTCTTACCAGTTCTTCTTCAAGTTGGGTATATCTCTTACGAGATAGTGAGTGGGGATAGATTTTCAAATCATGAATATCTTTATTCTTCTGACTTAAAGCCTATTAAAATATAATTAAACAGGATATTTAATTATATAATAGTTTTGTATTTGTGTCGTATTAACCTGAAAATTTGTAGTACTACATTGAAATACGAATCGATCCTACACTTCATCATCAATGCAATCATACTCAGAATGGGTTTCTATTTTACCTTCATTTATGTACTCCCTTGTCAACTTATTTTAAATTGCCTCCACATTTTTTTCGCAGAAATTAGTAAACAATGACCGTACCCCTCATCCAATTTGAATATAGTCTGCAATATATCACAAAAAATATTAATGTGCATGTGTTGGTAGTGTGTGTGCCATGCTTGATATGTTTGTGCCATGCTTGATGTGTGTGTAGTGGTAGTGGTAGTGGGCGTGTGTGTGTGCCATACTTGATGTGTGAGTGTATTGGTTATTGGCCCAAAGGCCCATCACTCTAGTTTTGATGATGATCAACTCATATAGTTATTGTACTAATGATCTTATGTTTATTTAGTCTCAGATTGTGATCAAGATCTTAGTAAGTGCGTAGCTTCAACAAAAGATTTAAAGTCAAGTTTTGGAGCTAGCACGGTTTGATTAAAAAGCTTGTGCATCTAGACCACATCAAGTACTCAAGAGGAGTCAAGCTCGTTGGATCAAATTTGGACCAAGTCAAGAAGATGAGAAGACTTCAAGTGAAGACCTTCATGATCAAGACTTGTGTCTAGGTTTATTTTTTTATAAGATTTTATTTTAGATTAAAATATAAAGGATAGAATAGTTGATAGATTGCTCAAGTATACCATACACACACTCTTGATTTAGATGAGTTTTCATAAAAGAATTTTTATTTTGGAAAAATACAAAAGAGTTTTCTTTTTAAAAAATACCTGTTTGGTTTTTGGAATTCAAAAGTATACATATCTTTAACCAAAATCATGTTTAGTGTTTAATGTCAAAAACATAGATATTTCATCATATATGTGTAGAGGATCATATCCATACACACCATGCTTTAAAAGAGTTTAAAATATCTTGTTTTTGTATTTGGAGAAGTTTTGGAAAAATAAGTTTTGAAAAACAAATTTGGAAAAATACGGTTTTCGTTTTTAGCCAAAATTTCCAAGTTACAAAAATAGTTCAAATTATTTGTAACATGTTTTGATTTTGCTCAAACATGTTTGTATATCAAAATATAATACTGAACTTATTTTTGTAGATTTTTTGTGAATTTTTATGATTTTATTTTCAATTAAAAACCAAGTTTTTATATCCCTGATTAAAGCCTGTCAGGCTCTGGCGGTCGACCGACCGGTTGACCGGACCAAGAGCCGGTCGACCGATGTGCACAGATGTGCACAGGATGGGCCGGTCGACCGCACGGTCGACCGCCAAAGAGCAGCTGCTCTCTGGAAAGTGCCCCGGTCGATCGGGCGGTCGACCGACAGAGAGCTGAGCTCTCTGTATCCTGGCCACGGTCGACCGCTGGCTAACGGTCAGAAATCTGACCGTTGGCCGGTCGACCGGGCGGTCGACCGACATGCCAGTCTGGCTTCCAACGGCTAGTTTTTCTAGCCCTATAAATTGGGGGTTTTGGGGGCTGTTTTATACAAGATTTTTCAAGTGGTTTTGCACCAGTTTTTCCAACTCTTTTAAGAGGTTTTCTCCACTTATATTTGAGCTAAATACTTCCATTCAAAAGGAGAGTTTATCAAGAGTTTTTCAAAGTGATTTCTTTGAGTTTTTCACCGCACATTCCATCCTTATTTTTCTTACAAACACTTGAGCTATCCATTGATATATTCATCCTATAGGAGTGTTATTGTGAGAGTGTTTGTTGGTGATCAAAGTCTTTAGATCACCAAGAGTTCTTTCTTGTATTTGAGGAGGCGGACTTGCGGGTTCACGGTGTTTCGAGTTTGTGTGTGAACTCGGTGTTTGAGGTGCAGCCTCGGCGAGCTAGTGGGCTTGCGGTGTGTTCTTGCGGGAACAAGAGAGGGACTAGAGAATCCAAAGAGATTGTAGGTGTTGCGACACCAAGTGATCTGGTGGGATCGATTTTAGTGGAAATCTTTCATAGTGTTGAAGGCGAGGACGTAGAGCAAGTGTGCTCGAACCTCAAAACAAATCTCTCGTGTTTGCGATTGCTCTCTCTATCTCTTATTTGTCTTGATATCTTGCATGCTAATATTATCTTTATCTTTATATGCTTGATATATTGTGTGCTTAATTATTATATGCTTGGGGATTGTTTGCTAACATTTGTATTCAACCAAGAGAGCCAACGCGGCACCTCAACTCTTATCTAGAGGAATCTTGAGGAGTTAGTCCAGAGCCCTTCACGGGGAATCCGGCTACACTCTTGTGTTATACGTGGTGTTTAGTTTAACTAGTTTAGTTTGCATTAAATAGTTTTTTAATTTCGCATTATTGACCATTAGATTAGCCATCACCTATTCACCCCCCTCTAGGTGTTTTTCAATTGGTATCAGAGCCAAGTGCTCTTGATTTGGGTCTTACAACCTAGAGTTAAAGATCCTCATTTTATAGCTAATCACAATATTGTACACGCATGATGATTTCATGTCACCTCCCACTTTTGACATTCTTAACATCCAAACTTGGAAGGTTAAGATGTCTTTGTACCTCAAAGACCTAGGCATTTATGTTTATCTTACTACAATTAAAGATTCATATGTTAATAATAGCAAGTATATTGAGGCTAACTCAAAAGCCCTACATGCTTTAAGATCTACCCTAAATGATGTTTATTTATCTAGGGTTGCTAATCTTGATTTGGCTTTTATAGTATGGAACTCTTTGATCTCCCTTGGCGAACAAGAATAATACTATGCGGGGAGCGACTCGGATGTTGGAAGTGACGCTTCTAACGTGTGCGACATGGTCCAAGGGGATAACCCCCTTGAGGTAACTACCGAATCCGAGGTAGAAGAAGATGTTGACATGTCTTATGATGAGCTTACTTCATTTTGTCATCAACTACTTGAAAAATATGACATGCTTAAGAAAGATAACAAGAAAATGAAAAAGAAATTTGATTGCATGTTAAATGAAAAAGATTCTTTTCAAACTAGATTTGAAAATGTTTTAAAAGAAAATGAGTCTTTTAAAAATAAAATTACATGCTTTGAAAAAGAAAATGAAAATTTGAAAAATGAGAATGTTTCCTTACTTTCTAAATTAAATGAGCTTTGTGAAGGAAACACTACTTTGAAAAATAAAATCATTTTGGGAAAAATAAAAAGAAGTTGCTTTAAATGAAAATACTTCTTTGAAAAGAAAATTTGTTGAAAAAGAAAAAGTTTCTAAAAATAAGAAAAATGATTCTCAATCTCACCATGCCTTACATGCCACTATTAATTAACATGAGATTAAAAATTTGAAAAATAAAATTGATAGTTTAAGCTCAACTTTGAGCAATTGTGCATTTAATCATAAGAGATTGGAGTCCATGTTTTCAAAGAAACAAACTCTACATATTCATGCACATCATTCACATCATGCATATGCACATTTTGCACGTCATGACTACACCCACACTCATATGCATCCTAAAGTGTACAAATGTACACATTGTGGCCGCAAAGGCCATTTAATAAAATTTTATTTTGAGAAGATACATCATATTAATTTGGCTAATAACAAAAATGTTTGGATTCCTTATAAGACTAACCCTCATGGACCCAAAAAAAATGGGTACCAAAATTCCCACCTTGTGTTTTTGATGTAGGTGCGGGCTCTCACAAAATGTGAGAGGGTTGGTGCCTTGATGGTGGATGTATGGACTTGATGGATATATATTTGATGCACCACTATCAACGAGGTTTGGTGGGATGACCACCATGTTTTGGAGACTTAAAGCATAGTTCTTTGGTTTGATAACTATCCCTAAAAACTCCTACTTTAATTATATGCATTTATGATTGATGATCTTTAGCATGTTTTAGTGTTTGTTAAAATGTTCATGTTTTATGTTTTGTGCTTCATGTGGTAAATACTTGTTTAAATGTAGTTTTTATCAAAACTTGGATATATACATCTACTAATAGTGAACAACAAATTGATTCATATATGTTTGCACTTCATTGTTCATTTGTATTCACTATATGCACACGTATAGCCTAGTTTTGATGATTTCCTCATTTACACTTATTTTGTCAATTTTCATGTTTTACTTCATGTATGTGTATTTTTTATTCAAATCTAATAAATATACACGTATACCCCATGAGTCATTTGCCTTCATGTAATTTACATTATGGACTCTTTTTATTTTTGGGATATGTATGCATATTATTAGTTTTGGATAAAAATATACATATACCTAGAAGTTTGTTTTTAAGATGAAAAATGAATTTTATTTTCATCTTTGTATGAAAAAATGAATTTTCATGATTCGCTTTGATAAAAATAAGATTCATGTTTGATTTGAGCTTCATTGATTATCTTCATGGATAATGCTAATTACATGATTTTTGTGCACTCACACTTTATTTGTTTATTCATGACTATGTTTCATGATCATTTTGAGCTTTATGTACCTTGAGTGTCGAATTTTGTGTATTTAGTATGTTCATGTTATACATATGGTTTGGTTTCATATTTTGAAGGATATTTAACTAGTTTATCAAAAATAACTTTTAACTAGTTATTATTCTTCATTTGGTAGTGTTTTCACTATAAAAATTTTTTAAACTCTATTTTGAAAACCCCTACCAACACCGTCATGGGTGGACGGATAGGCGATTATGCCTTGCAAACCTTATTGAAAATCCTTTACCTTGTGCATAAAAGGGTGGTAGGTTATGAGTTATATACTTGATCTCAATTGATATTTTTTATATATACTCATATTTTGTTTCCTATATATGTATGCTTCATTTCAAATAATATCAATTTCATACATATATATGATTTATTTGTGCTTGATTAAAATAGGTTTACATGGTTAAAGCACAAAATTTATTTATGCTAAGCTTGATTCAAATCTTTATTTTCAATTGATTTCTTAATTGATATTTTAATAAGCTTATGCATTATTTTTAAAATTGGTATCAATATGATTCTATTTTGATTAAAATTCAAAATTTGTAATGGTTATTTACAATTGGTATATTAAAATTTGATTGATTTACCTTTAAAAATTTTTGTTTATATGATATCTTAAAATTTGATTACAAGATATCTCAAATTTGTTTTATTGAGGAAAATTCAAAATTTTGTTTAATATGAAATTTTGAAAGTTAAAAATGTTTTGATTTGTATTGCCTATATGCAAGGGGAGCTTAACATCTCTTCTACATATAGATTCATGTTGAGTGTATCTTATATTGAGGAGCTTGACAACTCTTCTTTATGCGGTAAACGTGTGTAGGGAGAGCTTCACATCTCCTCTTATGCATTACATATTATGCGTTATGTGAATTAAGGCTTATCATCCCTCTTTCATGTAATGTATATATGTAGGGAAGTTAACTTAGCGTCTTCCTCTTCATGAATGTATATCGCATATATCTCTATTATTGATTTGTTTTATGTCACTCCTTTGTTGTTTTTTTGTTTTTGACACAAAAGGGAGAACATTATTTTTGTTTTTACTTTAACCCCTTTGTTGATGATTGACAAAAAGGGGGAGAAGTATTTAGTATATATACATGTTTTCCTTACTTTATTCATAAAGGGGAGAAGGATTTATGTTTATGCATATATGTTTTGTATTGCAAATAGGAGAAAAAGAATTTGATGAGTTTTATGTTTGATTAGCATGTTTCATCTCTTTGTATTTGCATACATGTTTATGAACTTTCATTGCATATTTATTTGTTTATTTGTTATGCATGAGTTGAGGGGGAGCTTCTTTTGAAGCTTTACTTTAATCCATGCATATATAACTCCATGAGTTTTGTCATCATCAAAAAGGAGGAGATTGTTGACCTAAAGGCCCATCACTCTAGTTTTGATGATGATCAACTCATGTAGTTATTGTACTAATGATCTTGTGTTTATTTAGTCTCAGATTTGTGATCAAGGTCTTAGTAGGTGCGTAGCTTCAACAAAGGATTTAAAGTCAAGTTTTGGAGCTAACACGGTTTGATTCAAGAGCTTGTGCATCAAGACCACATCAAGTACTCAAGAGGAGTCTAGCTCGTTGGATCAAGTTTGGACGAAGTCAAGAAGATGAGAAGACTTCAAGTGAAGACCTTCATGATCAAGACTTGTGTCTAGGTTTATTTTTTTATAAGATTTTGTTTTAGATTAAAATGTAAAGGATAGAATAGTTGGTGGATTGCTCAAGTATACCATATACACACACACTCTTGATTTAGATGAGTTTTCATAAAAGAATTTTTATTTTGAAAAAATACAAAAGAGTTTTCTTTTTGAAAAATACCGGTTTGATTTTTGGAATTCAAAAGTATACATATCTTTAACCAAAATCATGTTTAGTGTTTAATGTCAAAAACATAGATATTTCATCATATACTTGTAGAGGATCATATCCATACAAACCGTGCTTTAAAAGAGTTTAAAATATCTTGTTTTTGTATTTGGAGAAGTTTTGGAAAAATAAGTTTTGAAAAACCAATTTGGAAAAATACGGTTTTCGTTTTTAGCCAAAATTTTCAAGTTACAAAAATAGTTCAAATTGTTTGTAACGTATTTTAATTTTGCTCAAACATGTTTGTATATCAAAATATAATACTGAACTTATTTTTGTAGATTTTTTGAATTTTGGGATTTTATTTTCAATTAAAAACAAGTTTTATATCCCTAATTAAAGCCTGCCAAGCACTGGTGGTCGACCGACCGGTCGACCGGACCAAGAGCCGGTCGACCGGAGCGGTCGACCGATGTGCACAGGATGGGCCGGTCGACCGTACGGTCGACCACCAGAAGCAGCTGCTCTCTGGAAAGTGCCCCGGTCGACCGGCAGAGAGCTGAGCTCTCTGTATCCTGGCCACGGTCTACCGCTGGCTCAACGGTCAGAAATCTGACCGTTGGCCAGTCGACCAGGCGGTCGACCGACAGGCCAGTCTGGCTCCCAACGGCTAGTTTTTTTAGCCCTATAAATTGGGATTTTTAGGGACTGTTTTATACAAGATTTTTCAAGTGATTTTGTACCAGTTTTTCTAACTTTTTTAAGAGGTTTTCTCCACTTGTATTTGAGCTAAATACTTTCATTCAAAAGGAGAGTTTATCAAGAGTTTTTCAAAGTGATTTCTTTGAGTTTTTCATCACACATTCCATCCTTGTTTTTCTCACAAACACTTGAGCTATCCATTTATATATTCATCCTATAGGATTGTTATTGTGAGAGTGTTTGTTGGTGATCAAAGTGTTTAGATCACCAAGAGTTCTTTCTTGTATTTGAGGAGGCGGACTTGCGGGTTCGCGGTGTTTCGAGTTTGTGTGTGAACTCGGTGTTTGAGGTACGGCTTCGGCGAGCTAGTGGGCTTGCGGTGTGTTCTTGCAGGAACAAGAGAGGGACTAGAGAGTCCAAAGAGCTTGTAGGTGTTGCGGCACCAAGTGATCCGGTGGGATCGATTTTAGTGGAAATCCTTCATAGTGTTGAAGGCAGGGACGTAGAGCAAGTGTGCTCGAACCTCGAAACAAATCTCCCGTGTTTGCGATTGCTCTCTTATCTCTTACTTGTCTTTATATCTTCCATGCTAATATTGTCTTTATCTTTATATACTTGATATATTGTGTGCTTAATTGTTATATGCTTGGGGAATGTTTGCTAACACTTGTATTCAACCAAGAGAGCCAACGCGGCACCTCAACTCTTATCTAGAGGAATCTTGAGGAGTTAGTCCAGAGCCCTTCACGGGAAATCCGGCTACACTCTTGTGTTATATGTGGTGTTTAGTTTAAGTAGTTTAGTTTGCATTAAATAGTTTTTTAATTCCGCATTATTGACCATTAGATTAGCCATCACCTATTCACCCCCTAGGTGTTTTCATTGGTGGTATATATGTGTATGTGTGTCATGCTTGATGTGTGTGTGCGCGCCATATATACTTGATATGTATTGATAGTGGTGGTGGTGATGGTGGTGGTGGGTGGGTGTGTATGTCATGCTTGATGTGTGTGTGCTATGTTTGATGTGTGATAGTGGTGGGGGGTGTGTGTGTGTTTATATAAACAATTAAATTATTCTGAATTTACTTACAAAAATGTCTTCCCAAATCTTATTCTTCAGCTCTTCAGGAACCTCACGCTAATCAAGGATGTCAATAGGGATATAATGAAGAGCCACACTTCTAAGGTAACTCATCAATTTTTTCTCAAATTTTTCAATCGGTTGATTCTTCTCATTGAACTCCACCAAAATAAAATTTTCCCTGATTCCTTGCTAAGATGAGATCATCAATCTTAATAAAGCCTCGAGTCCTCTTCTTTGCCATATTTTCGCTGCCACTTCCCCTTCCACTACTATACTCTGGATCCATATGCCTATTAAGAAACATAAACACAATTTGTTAGAATCTCAATATAAGCATAATTTGCAAGAACAATAATTTTCATAAATAAATAGACAAATTATGCAAATTATTGATCAAATAAATAAATATACCTTTATACCTTTAATTTTTTTTATTTTTATAATTTTTCTCCACAAGTATTCCTTCAAAATGATCTTCTCGTATGTACGACTCGTCTTCAATGTTATCATTCCAATCATTACCCTCACTATTATCTTCTCTTAGTAATCTGATTGAGAAAGAGGGAATATCATTAATATTATCCTCAATAATGTTCATATCATCACAATCAAGTGTAATTTTTGGCTTCATTGAGAGAACAATAGATCACTTTTTATCAGCAGGACCTATGATGTAAAATACTTGTTTTGTCTGTATATCAATATGAATGTGTCCTCTTTGTGACCCTCTTTATTAAGATCCACTAGAATAAATCCTAACTCGTCAACATTCATGTCATTATTATTCTCCACTCACTTACAATGGAATATGAAAACACGAAACATAGTGTAATCTAACTCCCATATATCCTCGATCATCCCCACCCCATAGTATGCCATGTTTGCAAATACTGGTTTGTTGTTTTTGGCGCAAGAAATATGCATTGATTGAGCCACTAAGGTCACCCCACTATTTTGTACAGTGCAATTATTATCATGTGTTTTTATGTAAAAATAATAACCATTTGTAGGATACCCACGGTAAGACAAGACGTCCGTGCGAGGTCCATGCGCTAACCATCTCAAATTTCAGAAATACAATTTGATTTAGTTGTTAACTGATTAACAACTCAATTTCGGAACCACTTAATGAATATTTTATTGTATTCATCTATTACCCATTTTTTTCCTTCTTGATTTAGTTGAATTGGTGCGCCTTACATAGTCCATATGATCATTTATATAAGGTTGTACTTTATCAATGTTATTCAAGATATATTTATATGCTTAACACAACAAGTCTTTATTGCAGTAATGATAAATTGTCCAATTATCAAAACTGTTTGTACCTTAGTACATCCCCTCTTAGGAAGTCATATAGCTTCAACATTTGATAAGTATTCATTGTAAAATTTAATTATCTCTTCGTATGTGTGACATTCAACAATGTTGTTAGAATTTAGATTTTGATGATAACGATTGTGATGCAGGTACATTGGAGCTCAATTTGAAGTGCTAGTACTGAGTTCTTGCAACACAAAATTATATAAGGATATTTACTATTTTCTATTTTTATGTAATTTTTCATTATTTTAGAAGATTGTTAAAAGCTTTGATCACACACACAAAATAGTTTTATAGTCGACTTATCCCTTTCTATAGTCGACTAACATATCCTATAGTCGACTTACTATATTCTATAGTCGACTAAGTGTATTTATAGAAATTGTCTATTCTTTGTTTTTCAACTATACTCAAAGCTAGTTAAACTAATCTCCTTATATAGTTATCTAATTTCAGTTTTCAGAGACTTATCAGTTTGTGTCAGATCAATTTAGTCGACTTAGTCTTTAAGCTAGTCGACAAATCCAAGTAAAATTTCTTATACTAGTCGACTAATTCTATACCCTAGTCGACTAAGTTTAGTTTCTAAACTGTTATTCAGTTTTCAGATTCAGATATTTTTTTCAATGTTTTAATTTTCAAATTGAATTGATAACTTTCCTAATTGACTATTGTTTTCACTATAAATAGGGATGTCGTTCTTGAATAAATTCACAAATTCAAATCATTAATTTTTTTCTCCAAAACTCTGTTCAAAAGTTCTGTTTTTCAGAAGATAATTTTTCACTTTCTGTTTTTCACACAATTCCAATTCTCTTGTGAAGATTCTGAGAGTCCTCCTAGAAGATACCTTGTTCATAATTACATCAAGTTTCAACATTATAGGCTACATTATAATCAATTAAAGAAAGTGTCTTCTTGGTGTAAAGAAGAGTTGAACAGATTGACGTAGGGTGTTTTGTCAAGTGTTATACAGGTGTTGATTTTAGGTGTATTAAAATCGGATAAGAAAAAATCTGAAGCGGGTTGCTTGGAGACTAGACGTAGGTCACAAGGACCGAACTAGGATAAAATCATTTTTGTTTGCATTTGAAATTTCTAAGATTTATTCTGTTCATTTACTTTCCTGTAAATTTGGTATTTTTAGGCTGCGGAGGATTAGTTTGTTCACCAGTTATGGGTTTTTGTTATTAAAAGTTTATAAACCCGATTCACTCCCCTCTAGTGTTTGTATTGCCATGTTTATAGATCCTACATTTGGTATTATAGTAGTATTCAAGAATGGCAACGGAGTTTTCTTCATCACAATTCAAGGAAGGACATTCTACACAACATCCACCATTGTTTGATGGATCAAACTACAACTACTAAAAGTGTATAATGAAAATCTACTAGCAATCACTCAACTATGAATTGTGAAACATAGTGGACGCACCATACACCAAGCCTACCACCAATTATGATGTTTGGAGCGAAGAATAAAAGAAGTCTGTCAATCTTGATGCCAAAGTAATGAACGCGCTTTTCTGTACCTTAAACAAAGAAGAATTCAATCATGCGTCAACGGCTAGATCTGCAATATGAATCAATGCACAACACAAATAAAGAGAGAGAGAGAGAGTTTAGAGTCAATGGATCAAACGCAAACAACAAGATTTGTTTTGAGGTTCGAGCACGAGCTCTACGTCCCCGCCTTCACCACCGTGAAGGGTTTCCACTATATCCACCGAGAAAATTACAAAGGTCTACCGAAGACCGGAGTACCGAACTCCACCAATTACAAGAGGTCTATTGAAGACCGGAGTACCAAAACTCCCACCAATCCAATCCTCTACCGAAGAGGGATCTCAACACAAGAAGAAGGGTTACAACAAAGTGGTATATCTCAAACACAAACCAATTTTTCCCACAAATAAAAGATCCTATAGATAGGATAGAGTGATATGGCTCAAGTGTGAAAAATCAAGATGTTGGAAATCAAAAACACAAAGAAAATGCTTAGGAAAACAACTAGAATAATTTTGAGATGAAGAACAAAAGCAATATCCCAAATAGCCAATTTTCTTTGATTTTTCCAACCCTTTAAAATAATATAAAGATAGATCTTTTGAAGCTCTAAAACACTTTTGAAACTTGTAAATAAATACTTGAAAGTATGAAAATTTTTCCCTTAAAATTCTTAAGAAAAATCCCATACAAATGGGGTTTAAATAGGCCCCCAAGAGAAACTAGCCGTTGGGCTGAT
Source organism: Agave tequilana (assembly GCA_038442645.1). Lineage (NCBI taxonomy): Eukaryota > Viridiplantae > Streptophyta > Magnoliopsida > Asparagales > Asparagaceae > Agave > Agave tequilana. The sequence goes on along the minus strand of JAVJIF010005275.1, from coordinate 2,063 downwards.
TTGTCAACCTTGGCGGCCAACGGTCAAATTTTTGACCGTTGGAGGCTAGCGATCGACCACCCGGTCGACCGTCCCAATCCAGAGCGGTCGACCGCCCACGCCTTACGGTCGACGGTCGGTCGACCGCCCCCACCCGAGAGTGGGTACTTGCAGTCGGTCGACCGCTCGGTCGACCGGCCCAAGTGGCTGGCCAAGCGTGCACGTTTTGTGCACGTCAGTCGACCGGTCCGGTTGACCGACTCTGGATCGGTCGACCGGCCCGGTCGACCGCCGGAGCCTGGTAGGCTGCATTCTGGGACAGAAAAACTAGGTTTGAAATATTCTAAAAAATCTCATAAATCTTCTAAAATTTCACAAAAATAGTTTTATCATAATACATTAAAATATAAACTTGTGTGAAAAATTCCAACACAAATTTCAAACTTTTTAAACCATTTTTGTGACTTATAAATTTTGTCAAAAACCAAAACCGTATTTTCCAAAACTTTGTTTTTCAAATAGAAATCTGATTTTCCAAAACTCATCTAATACAAAATCATGATATTTAAACACTTTTAGGCATGTTGCATATTGACATAAGTCCAATATACATGAAATAGATATATATCCATGTTTTTGACTTTAATTCCAAAAATATGTTTTGTTAAAAATACCAAAACACCAAAACTCATGAATAGGCATATCAAAATAAGTTTGTCTAAGATATGAAGCATGCATGTATATAGAACATATCTAATATATATTAAACCATGTAACTTGTATTGATATCTATCTATTATGGAAATCAATATCGGTTAAACCAAAAAACCGAAAACCAATATCCAAAACATAAAACGTGTGTGTGTTGTGAACTTGAGCATATCACACTATTCTAATCTTTACAAATGGACCTAAAACATAATCTAAACTAGGTACCGATGTCTACTTGATGAACTCCATCTTCAAGCCGACTCGATCCAACCCGTGATCCACCGAGCTTGACTCCAACGAGTGCTATATATGATCTTGATGCTAGGGCTCTGGAATCACCAAGTAAAAGGCTTCAAAACTCCTTTGTTGAAACTAATCACCAACTAATATCTTGATTAAAGATCTGAAACTAAACATCACAAGATTATTAATAAACATAACTACATGAGTTAATCATCATCAAAACTAGAGTGGAAGGCCTCTGGGCTAACAATCTCCCCCTTTTTGATGATGACAAAACTCATGGAGTTATATATGCATGGATTAAAGTTAAGCTTCAAAGAAGCTCCCCCTTAACTCATGCATAACAATAAACAATAAATATATGCAATGAAGGCTCATAAACATGAATGCAAAACAAGGAGATAAACATGCCAATCGGATCCAATTTACCTAAATCCAGAATCATCTAGAAGGTCCTCGCAGTTGGACGAAGCCATAGAGTGAAACCAAGAACCTCGATCCCGGTATTGTCGTGAAAAATGCGGCACTATTGTGGGCCCACGCATCGATCTTTGATGCGTGACTTCGTGTCATCATCCAGAGCTTCATCATCCAGAGCTTGCATTTGCCTATAAATACTGCATTATTGGACCTGAGATGAGATTGAGCAGTGAAAATTAGGGTCTCTCTCCTTAGGATTAGTTTTAGTTTTCTTTTTCTTTTCTTTTATATTTTCTTTATTTTTTTAGTTCATGTATTGGGGCTGAGATAGATTCAGAGGATAGAAAGAGGGATCTTGTACTAGAGAGTGACAATCTATGGAAAATGTGTCTCCTTTCTTCTCTATTGTAATCTTCTCTATTTCTACATAATACTTAACTAGTTTCTTTTCATGGCAATCTAACTACTAGCCACTAACTACCTTAGTACTTACTTGATAATCCACATGAATCTAATAGAATTTACAAGTATTGCTCTCGCAAGAACTATTGATGGCTCATGATGATGTATTCTAACATTCTAACATTCTAACATCTAACCCAATAACAAGCTAACTTGCAATGTCTTCTTTATTTGATGTGAAATCACCTAGAGGGAGGGTGAATAGGTGATAAGGCAAATCTAAAAACTAAATGCGAAATTATAAAACT